>PVKU01006454.1:95000-103361 GCA_004027475.1 Anoura caudifer
GTCCCCTGCCCCCACATCATCAGAGCAGGACAGCCCCTGGGCCACCTGCCCTGGGCAGTCATCTCAGTCCACAATCCTTCTCTCAGTTTACCCTCCTCCAGACTAAATGCTGAGTCACCTCCGTCACTCTGGATACAGTCCTCCTCCTGCACAAGTTTGCTGTGAAGCTTCAGAAGCGACCCTGAAGTGCTTTAGTTCAGCCCCTTATTTCCCGAGATCGTAGCAGCGACACCGATTATTAGGTGCCCGCTGTGGGCCGGATGCTGTATGAAGTGCACTTTCCCATTTGATCCTAGAACGAAACTCTATCTTAGATAGTGGCATCTCAGTTTGGCCTAGAGAGGCATTGGAGCCGAGTCACGTGGCCGATCAGTGTCGAAAGCCACGTCGAACCCAGGCCTGTCTTGGCTCGTGCCACTTGGCCGCTGGCTCAGCTCCAGCCTGGACACTCCCTGAGGGCAGCACCAGGGCTGGTGTCTGCCCATCCCCCTCGGAGCCTGGCTCTTGGGCAGGGCCTGGCATCTGTCACCTGAACGAAAGAACGACCAACCCAAACTGTGCCCCTCAGTGTCCGAGCGATGAAGTGTTACATGAGGGTGTGTGTCAGTGGGAATGCTGTTATTTTAGGCCCTGGTATTAGTCAGAGTTCTGCAATGAAACAGAACCGATAGGATGTGTGTTTATAAATATGAATATAAATATTAAAACTGTGAGACCGACGAGTCCAAGCTCCTCAAGGTGGGCCAGCAGGCTGGTGATACGAGAAGAGCAAATGTAGTTCAAGTCCAAAGGCTGTGCGCGGGCAGCACCCCCCCTCGCACGGGGAGTTTGGTCTTTTCTCTGCCCAGGCCTGCCACTGGTTGGACAAGGCCACCCCACTGGAGGGCGGTCTGCTTCCCTCAGCCCACCAATTTTAATGTTGACCTCACCCCAAACACCCTCACCGAAGCATCCACAATAATGTTTGACCACGTACCTGGGTGACGTGGCCCAGGAAATTTGACACACGGTCATCCTCACAGTCCTCTTGCCGTGTTTGGAAGACGGTCAGGGTGACGTTCGGTCCCGGGCACAGTGCAGTGCGATCGTCAAGAATGGGTTCCAGAGCCCACACTCAAACCCGAGCTCTTCCATCCACTTACCATGAGACCCCGGAAAGGAGATGGCCCCCTGGTGCCGACCGGAAACACCAACCGCTGGGAAGGACACACCCTCGCTGATGGGGACATTAAATGACACTGTGGGAAAGTACTTTGAAAGTGTTGAAGTGACTTGTCATGCTCAGTGACCTCTTCTTGGGATCGTTTCTTGCTGGGACGGGTGGGGGCTTCCTCTTCGGACCGTCGGATTGGTGCTTCTGCCTGGGACTGTCTGACCGGACAGCGTCCTGGGTACCAAGGTGGCTCTCCTTCAGTGGCTGTGATACTGGGCCCATTGGGCCACATTCTCAAAGCAAATGAACTGTGGGCAGCCAGGGAGGGGCCTGGTTGTGTGACGTGGGGCAGTCGCTGTCATTTAGGAGCCCAGGATGTGGACCCGCCTCCGAGACCCCACATTTTTTTCTTCTGGAAAACCCATGGCTGGAAAGCTTCTGATCACTTTCTGTACGTTAACTCACTGGTCTGCAGTCAGTGGTGCCCTTCCCATCTCACTGGGGCCTGCGGTCCATGAGACTGAGTGACCTGCCCAAGGCCATATGCTGGTCAGCAGCAGGGGCCGAATTTGAATCCAGGACATCCAGCACAAGAACCTGTGTTCCCGACCACTTCTCTGTGTCTGCTCCCAGGGGTGGGCACATGTCAGGGGACCATCAGAGACGACCAGAGCCTAAGGGGGCTCAGTCATTTGTTACATAAATAGTCACCGTGAAGTGGTTCCTGGACTCCCCCTGGCCAAGGCTCCTTCTCCCGGGGCCCCACGTGCCCTGTGGGTGCAGTGGGAGCCCTCCCTGGGCTATCCTGCTTGGCCGTGTGATTTTCTCCTCCCCAGGGTGCGACCTGCTTGGTGCCTGGCTCCAGCTCCTGCCACGATGCCATCTTGTCATTGTCCTGCTCTGACCTGGAGACTCGGGCCACTCAGCAAGGACAGATCTTCCCCACAGGATAGGAGTCCAACAGTAGACTGTGTGTGGTCACGACAGAATTTTGCCCCATCTCAACTCCTCTATCTCACTCTCCAACCCTTCCAGAAAGTTCCATGCTAGGTGGCCAGGCAGGAAGATTGGACTGGATGTCTGTGTGTAACCCCAGGTGGGATCCCCTTTTGCCCTGGCTGTCCATTCAGCGTCCGGCCACCGGCTTGGAGAAGCCCGGGATGTCGTGCGGGAAGGAACTGGGGACTGGGAGACAGGCTGGACAAGGGTCCCGGTCTTGGAGTTACTGTCCGAGGTGGGTGGTGAGAGAGTCGGCATGAGCACAGTGGGTGCTCCAGGGGCCAAGGCAGGCTGGCGGGAGGCGTGTCCCAAAGGCTCTGCGCTGGAACAGGCGGCCTGATGAGGAGAAGGGAAAACCGGATGCCAGGATGCTCCTGCACGCCAGTCCCGGAGGTGGGGAAGGAGGGAGCTGGCAGCTGCCCTCACCTGTCCCGTGCCTGGCAGTGTGCCGGGCTCCCCCCAAGCACCTGAGATGAGTGTTAGCTGCCCCCGGCCCTGCCACTTCCCCTGGGATCTCTGAATGGGACTGAAGCAGGGCAAAACCTCGGAAGACCACCGACAGCCGGGCCCACGGGAAACCCGCCCTGCCTCTCCCGGCCTCCCGGGCAGCTGGGGCAGGACCGCCTGGCTTTGGGGTCTCTGCCAGGCTGGACGGCAGAACTGGTCAGCCATGCGCTCCTCTCCCCTAGCGAACACCCGCAAGGCAGGTAGGAATCCTTTGGTCTCTGCAGCCAAACTGCCTGGCCGGGGCCTTGCTGGCTTTTTCCACAGGCCTGGAGCTCTGCACCGTTAGTGGGGAATTATGACGAAGAGAGAGGAGCCCATCAGCCGAGAGCTAACAATCCCCAAAACACACTCCCAAGCGCTATGGACAAACCCCCCCGACGAACTCTCAGCCCCCTCAGCGTCCAGCCCCTATCAGAGCATCTGGGTCAGAGGACCAGCCTCCCTCTCGGGAACGTCTCGGAAGACAGATGCCACCTAAGGATGGAGCAAAGCAGAACGGAACACTGAAATGAGAACATTAAAGTTTTCTAGTTTACTTATTAGTGCAATATGTAATTGGATAGAAGGAGCAGGTTTCAAAAATTTGTCTTACCATAATGACTATAATTTTTTAAAGATTGAAAATGAATCTGACTAGAAAATACCATTAAACTACCAAGTTGCTTAAAATTTAAAGGGTAATTCACATATAATGCTTTTATTTAATAGCCCAATTTACAAAACGTCTAAAATTAATGCGGATCTTTTCAGGACAAAATCAGCCGTAACTGCACCAACTAATTTTTGCTCATTTGAACTGAATTATTAATAAGAGAGAAATATACCATATGTTCCCCAAAGAGCTGGATACATTTATTTCAAATAAAAGCACCGTGTTTGGTGGAATAGAAGAGGTTTAAATGCTTTCAGAGAAATGGGTTACTTACACACGGATTTAATAGAGTATAAATCAGGCGGCGTAATTAAGGGCGCAGCTGCTTCCCAGCCCAAAGCTGGCGGCTTGTGCTTTTGAAGTTTCTTTATCACCTGCATGGCTTCATCAGCAATCATTTGTTCTCGCAGAATAATACCAGGGAATCCATGATCTTGCAGTTTGGGCTGCACCGAAAAGGAATTTTATATCAGGTTTAGATTAACCTCAGTCATATCTATTGACATCACGTATTTCGACTCTACGAAGTATTTGTTGAGTCCCTACTACGTGTCAAGCAGCGAATTAGTCTCTGAACAAAATGGTCCGGGGCCTACTTTTCTCCTTCCTTTCTCCTTTCCTGCTTCCCTTCCTTTCTTCCTGTTACCCTCCGTCCTGCGAACTCAGGACTGGGGGGTTCAGCTTCAACTGGCTCACCCTGCGGCCTCACCATGCAATGGGTCAGCATTGCGGGGTGTACGCCCAGAGAGAAGCGGTTTCCCCCCAGCCAGTGACAGGCTTGGCAGCCTTCCTCTGGGCCTGGGGGGCTTTCAGCTCTGAAAAGAGTTAGAAGATTCTAGTCCCTCTTTCCTCTTGCTTTGGGGACTGAGTGCTTCCAGGATTAGTCCGAGCAGCTCACAGCGGTTGGTTGGGGGTGAGCCAGACGATCAGCGGGCAGGCTGAAGGCTCAGGATGGGCTCAGCGCGTCTGTAGGTTTGCAGCCGGTGCTAACCCTTCCCTTTGTGTTCCATGCAGCTCTGGAGCTCATCAGCCTGCATCACCTTTAGGACTAGCTCATTCCACGCCCAGGTTGTCAGCAGGGGGACCGCTCCAGAGACTGTGCTGGGTGCCCTCAGGTCCCCAGGGGCCCAGCCAGGAGGTTTTGGTGCCCCTCACACCTCCTGGGCACCCCTCCATGGGTGGGCTGCTGCCCTGTGGGCACTCCCAGGGCACAGCACTGTCATCGCTTTAAGCCACACTTGGGCAGGCCCTGTGGCTGGGTCGTTGACTGTACTACTCTGGTGCCTGTTCAGCGTCTGACCGCATGATAGGTGCCCAGGCTACATGCACCATGAACGGATGGGTGGGTGGATGGATGGGTGGGTGGATAGGGTCTCTGATGGCTGACTCCTGATACACCTACCAGCTCTGCCAGCTCTGTCCTGCCTGTGCTGGCTGCGGCAAAGCCGTTACGGCAAGCAGGGTTTTGCCCGGGAGGATGCGTCTGTCTCCTGGCAGGCGTGGGCAGAGAGGCGCTGGTAACTGTGCGCCCTGAAAGCCTGGTGCGCGTGCTTCAGCAGCATGAGCAGCCAGCCTCAAACCCCAAAGCGCTCGCATGTGAGAGGAATTGTATCTCGGAATGAGGCTTTTGTTTTAATGGCAGCAGTTATCCGACCAGCAGGCTTCAGATGGAAATAGCGACTCTCTCTGCATAATGGGTGAGGGGCACTTTAATTAATAGCGCCTCTTGGACTTTAATGACAGTAGCTGTAGTTTCTGGCCGTGCGATGACTACTTGAGCTATTGTTTTGGGGGGTGTGGGGACATGCGGACCTGCTTGAGTCAGCTCGGACACAATGGGCACCCCAGAGGTGTTGTCGTTTGTGGGTTTGCTGAGCCTTGGCCCTGCCTATTTGTACCTCAGGGCAAGTGCTCTACCCTGTGGGGACGGGCGAGTGGAAACCCCTCCACGTCTCTCTATTCTGCTGCAAACTTGGTAGAATTTCCAGCTGCCTACTGAGCTGCAGCGTGGCTCCCGTGTATAAATGGATGCTGCTCCGCCACAAAGTGGCTGTGCCCCAGTGCCGGGTGTGGTCTTCAGCCGCCTCCCAGCCTCCATGGCTGCCATGAGGGTCAGGCTGGCTGTGACCAGGCTCAGACGTGCCCAGGACCATTTTTCTAAGTTGGGGTGCTGTTCCTGCTCCCAACGCTCATCTTCCTCCGGTAGCAGCAGTGGCTGGTGGTGGCAGGCTGGGGGCAGGGCTGCCGCTGGGGAACGTGTCACCTGCCAGGTCTTGTGTTGAAGACCAAGAGTACCAGGTGAGGGATATCCTCAAAGGGCTCCATGTCTGGGAGGAGACAGGCATGGGGTCACTGGTGACAAGAGCCTGCTGCACATGCTACAGCAAGACGGGCATCTGGGTTCTCCTGCCTGAAGCTTCGCATCAGCCAGCATCATTCGCCCTGAAGAGGGCGGAGAGACGGGCTTTCTGGCAGCCGGGAGAAGACTAATCCTCCCTATAGACCCTTTTCCTCTGCACAGGCTGCCCTGTGGGGGCCCTGCTCTTCTGCTGCTGTGGGGGGCCAGGGCTGGGGGGGACAGGGATGACATACCCTCCCCACAGGGGCTCCAGGACAAGAGCTCCAAATCTCCCCTTGCCTGGGCTCTCTCCCACACCACCTGCCACACCATCAGCTGTTGAGGTAGGAATGAGGTGTGCTGTTTCAAATTCGGGGGCATCCTTCCTCCTAGCTGGACCAGGGCCTCTGGCTTGGATCTGAATGTGGATCCTGTTGAGACCTTGCAAATCTGGTTGGGCTACTCACCTACCCAGCACCCACACCTGTGTAAACCCCCCAGTGCCCTCTGCACAGCAGTGCAGTAAATCCTGGGAATGGGGTGTGCGGGTGCCTCATGCACCCCCCCACCTCTTCCCGCCTCCACCCTAGTGCCTGCCTACTTTCTCTCCAGAGACCCCTCTGGCTGCCTCTCTGTCAGGAAGGCCCCTGATGGCCTGTGTGCTGGTCCTATGTCACTGATCTCAGCTCCTCACTCTGCCAGGATCCCCTGATTAATAACCCACCGTGGACCAAGGCCCCCACGCATCCCCTCCTGGACCCTGTCCTTATTTCCCTACTGACTCCTTCCCCTGAGGAAGGAGACATGACACTTCCCCTTAGAGGCACAGGTTTGGCATCTGGGAAGCGTGGGGTCTGGGGGTGCGGTGCACGGCTGGATCGGGCTGGGACGACGCCTACCAGGCCAGTGGCTGACGTTGGATGCCAGCTGGGTGGTCCCAAGCACACGAGGCCTGCAGACCAGCACTGCATGGGCAGGCGATGGGGGGCGTGCATGTGCCTGTGGGTGGAAGTTGGAACCCCTCACACAGGGACAGTGTCTGGGCCCTTCCTGTGCCAGGGGACCTGGCCCACAGCACTGTGCCCTCGGCCCCCTTCCCTGCCAGCCCCACACACTAGGGCTGCCGTCTGCTCCTACACCCCACCCGGGAGGAGGTAATTAACACTCTCAGGTACTCTGACTCCTCACCCGGCTATTCCAACCCCAGACCGATCCATCCGTTTAAATAATTAATTACAATCTAACTACTACCTGAAGCAGAAGTGGAAGCCGTGGGCTCCCAAGAGGGCAGGTCCTTTAACCCATGAACTTTGATCCCAGTTCCAAAGGTCAGCCATCAGCCCCTCATCCTGCAGCCTGCCCCATGCTTAATTACCCAATTATTGCATCGTTTTATAGCTGGGTGGTTTAAGGGACTGTGCCAGAGGCGTGTGGGCTGCCAGGGCCGCAGCCTTCGGTCATGGCCCTGTGGTTCTAATGCACGAATTAAATATCTGTCTCTTCTAAAAGTCAGTACGTGATTTATTGGAAAATTGGTGGAAACAGCCCTTGGGGGGTTGTGCTCAAAATCTGGTTTAAAAGAGTGGCTGCTGGCTATGACTTTTGATTTCCTCTATCCTATTGAATGTCATTAGCCCTCTTTCATGTAAAATAAATGTTTGAATCCAGCTCATAGAGGGCTTATTTATTCATCTCGTTCCCTTCACTGCACCCTCTTATTATTTCTCTGTTGATTCTCTTCTCTGGGAGAATGGAAACTAAACCTTTCCCTCTGAGGCTCATACTTGGGATTCGGCTGATAGGGAGGCCCCTGTGCCCACCCCCCCAGCCCCCTCAGCTGTTACTCAGAAGCCATAGGTCATGAATTTCAGTCCCGGTGAATCATGTGTAACTCCAGGATAGGAAGGACTTGGATGTTGTTTTATCTGTGATTTGCTGCTATTTATTTATTGGGAAGTGGTCCTTCCAGTAGGAGCATGGGGTGTGGAAGATCATAAAGGGGGACCTGATCCACCTCATAAGCCCACGGGAAGAAAATTGCTGTGACCGTTTTCAAATAAGGAAGGGGACAAACATGTCATCATAAATCATATCCTTATTTAAAAATGCTGGTCTCAGTCTGGGAGGTGGGAAGACCTCGGTTTTAACTTCTCGGTCACCTGATCCTGCTCTGATCTATGGTGGTTTAACAGAAGATTCCCAAGGTGCCCATTCCTTTAATAAGTTACTGTGGATGTGGGAAAATGGACCCACTTAAGACACAACATAAGAAAGTGAGTTTGCAGAAAGAGCTAAGGTGGAAGGAATTGTCTTGTAGGTAGCGAGGTCCCCAACACTGGGGATAATCAAGCTGATTTACTGGACGGATATAGAGTATATCAGAGATTCAAGTCATGGAAGGAAATTTGGATCAGTGGAAATGAGTACTCTGCCTACCTCTGTGCATGTACTTTTTCCTTGCTCAAATGCATTTTGGCCTCAATGGCCACCTTTCAGGTCCTCAGATATCATTGGTTTTTCCTGCTGCAGGGCTACTATTGGTTTTTCCTGCCGCAGGGCTACCACCTGGACCCAGAACACCTGCTGCCCCATCGTGCAGGTAGCTGGTTCCTCCACATCTTTTAGTTCTAAGCTTAAAAGTCATGTCAAAGAGAACTTTCCTGACTACCCTGCAAGGGAAGGCCCTCCCATTCTCTCCTGTTTTTTTTTTTT
>PVKU01006455.1:0-103577 GCA_004027475.1 Anoura caudifer
ATCTCATCGTGGTTTTAATTTGCATCTCTCTGATAGCTAGCGATATTGAGCATCTTTTCATGTGTCTCTGGATCCTCTGCATGTCCTCCTTGGAGGAGTGTCTGTTCATGTCCTTTGCCCATTTTTTAATTGGGTTGCTTGTCTTCTTAGAGTGGAGTCATGTAAGGTCTTTATATATTTTGGAGATTAAACCCTTATTTGAGGTATCATTGGTGAATATATTTTCCCATACAGTTGGTTCTCTTTTTATTTTAATACTGTTTTCTTTAGCCATGCAGAAGCTTTTTATAGCAAGGCATCTACATTTGGATTCAGTTTCCTGGTTATGTATGCTGCTTTCAGGTTAGTGACTGGGCCTCAGTTTTTATATTTGTAAAATGGGTGTAATTATAGTGCCAGCCTCCCAGAGTTGTTCACAATGACTGAATGTGAGATAAAGCCCTGAGCTCAGACCTGGCACATGCTACTAAGAACCTTGATTCACCCTCACGCTTTTTTTCCCATCAATGGAGGAATGTGGCATATACTTCTTCACTTTCTTCAGGCCTTTGCTCAGATGTTGTCTTGGCCCAGAGGCCTTTTCTGTCCACCTGATATAAAAATAGCACCCACCTCCTGCCATTATTCTCTGCCTCTCTTATTCCTTTCCAGGGCACTTGTAGCCATGAGACACACATATAGTTGTTTATCTATGTAGTATGTGCCTTATGATAGACAAACTCTGTGAGAGTAGAAACTTTATTAACCTTCAGATTGTATTGGCACACTGGCTGGTGTGGCTCAGTGGACTGAGTGCCGGCCTGTGAACTGAAAGGTAGCCGGTTCAATTCCCAGTTAGGGCACGTGTCTGGATTGTGGGCTGTATCTTCATTTGGGGGCATGCAAGGGCAACTGAGCGATGTAGCTCTCACACATCGATGTTTCTCTCCCTTTCTTGCTCCCTCCCTTCCCCTTCGTCTAAAAATAAATAAATAAAATCTTAAAGAAAATATTGGCACATAGTAGTGTCCTGATAAATAATCGTCCACTGAGGGGTAGAAACCTGACTATTGC
Organism: Anoura caudifer; assembly: GCA_004027475.1. NCBI lineage: Eukaryota > Metazoa > Chordata > Mammalia > Chiroptera > Phyllostomidae > Anoura > Anoura caudifer. The sequence continues at coordinate 1,054 of PVKU01006455.1, forward strand.
AAGTTATTGAGATGACTGAATTGGACAAGGGATATTCAGACCCCAGTGGAATGCCAGGTGAATAGTACATCCCTGTTTCTAAATAATGTGAGAGCAACTCCGGTTCCCAGACATTGGCGACACTGAGCAGCAGTTCATATTCATAATTGCATCCCGTGACTGTTGTACCCCTATCCTCTCTGTAGCCTCCTCTCCTGTCCTATCCTGGCTGGGTGCTGGGCAGGGCCCTATCCCTTGTCTTTGTGCAGGTCCCAGGCACACATTCCTGTGGAGGCTGTATTAGCCAGGCTGGAGCAGCAGGGGTGGAGGGCGTACCACAGAGGGCCTGGCTGAAGCATGATTGGGCTGTGAGGGCTGGTCAGCATCAAGGTCAGTTGGCAGGAGATCACATCGTGGGCCTACCCACAGCCACTTCTTGCCTATGCCTGGCAGGACTCAGGTGGCTTCTGAATCTGATCCTGCTGAGAGGAGCGATGGTGCCCCTGGGATGTCACAGAATGGTTAGGGTGGACCAGTGTCAAACTGAGGGGGTGTGATGTCCAAGACCTAATCCCTGGAATCTGTGAATATGTTAGGTTACACAGCAGAGGGAGTGAAGGCTGCAGATGGAATTGAATTTGCTCACCTTGAGATAGATTATTCTGGATAATCTTGGTGGGCCCAGGGTCATCATGAGGGTCCTTGTAAGTGGAAGAGGGAGGCAGGAGAGAGAGAACCAGAGAGATGGCAGCGTGAGAAGGGTTGGTTGACCCTGCTGGCTTTGAAGGTGGAAGAAGGGGCCACAAGCCCAGGGATGTGAGTGGCCTCTAGAAGCTGGAAAAGGCAAAGAAATGGAGTCTCTCTTAGAGTCTTCAGAAGGAACACGGCCCTGCTACACCTTGATTTTGGCCCAGTGAGACCCATTTCAGATTTCTGACCTCTAGATTGGTATGATAAAAAATTGTGTTGTTTTAAGATGCTGAATTTATGGTAGTTTATAACAAATGCAGGTAACTGGTTCTGAACTTGGTGGTGGTTTAAGGACTCAAATCTTCCTCTTGGCCCAAATTTGTCATGGGCAAAGCACGTGCTCCAGAAGGCCCTGTTAAAATTCATACATTACCCATCACTAGGAGCCAGTGTGGGTGTTAGGGTAACTCAGTAATCAGGCCTCCTAGGTTTGAGTCCTAACCTCGTCACTTATAAGTGTGATCTTAGGCAAGTTATTTGACTTCTGTGTATCTCAGTTTCCTCATCTACCAAATGGGGATAAAAACAACTTCCCTTTTAGTGATCATGAAGATTTCTTAGTTAAAGCTAGGTGGTATTATTATTGATAATATAAGATTATCACAGTAAGGTTATAATGCTATAAACTTCATTTATTTTTATTACTGACACAGAATTATGGTTACTGTTAGTAGCTCTTTACTGGATGTTGTTATACTCAGCTGGGCCCTGTGTGTATATAATTTTATTTATTCTTTAGGATAGCTTTAGGAAATATGTATTCTTAGCCTTAGTCATAGATGAGGCTCAGAGAGATTGAGTAACTTGTCTAAGGTCACACAGTGAATGAATAGGGAAGAATGCTGGACCTGTAAGGAAAAGGACAAGAGGACAGACACAGTGGCAGAACTGGTACTACTAGGATGCTTTGTATTGTGAAAGCAAATTTATTGGGGAAGTCCAGTGGGAGGGTGGGCTGCAGGTACAGCTCGATTCAGCAGCTCACAATGACACTAAGCACCAGTTTCTTTCATCTCCATTTTTTATGGTGTCAGCTTCATTCTCACACTTGCCATGGTGGTACCTCCCTTCCTTTCCCCTCCCAGTCCTTGGCACTTCCCTTGTAAGTGGCTGAGATGCCTGAAAACCCCATACCCTCACCCTGCATCTTTGGGGATGAGAGAGGATGTGTTCTTACTGTGATTGGCTCGACTTGGGTCAAGTGCCCATTCTTGAACTGATCACCAGCATGTAGGCAGAGGACTCTGCTGATTGGCTGAGGCTAAGGAGGGCCCACCCCTGGAGCTTTGCCCTTGGTGTGTGGCTGAGAATGGAGGGTTTGTTAATGAAGAAGAGTCAGGGGCTATTGCCAGAGAAGGGAAAATATGCATGGGGATTGGGGTGAGGACTGTAGACATACTGCAGCATGGCCTTTGGGAAGATGGCTTATTTCCTGGTACCTCAGTTTCCTTACTTGTGAAAGGGAGATAACAACAATGTCTCTTTTTGTGAGAACTGAGTAGAGTCCTATGTGTGGAAGAGTTAGATCAGCGCTCAGAATGTGTTGAGTGTCATTTTTCCGCCCAGAGAGAGCAGGGTAAGAGAGGCCACCACACAAAGAAATTTCATGAACTCCCAAAACTCATGGGCCAAGCAGATTTGAACTTGTTCCCCCGATCTTGACTGTCAGGGCTGGGGGCAAAGGGACACAGAAGATGACTAAGCTGTGGAGGAGTCCTGTGATGGGAAGTCTTGGTCAGGGGACTCTGGGGGGTGCACCTTTTTTTGTTGAGATGCCCTTGGGCCAGGTTCCCTGGAGTTAGTAGTGAGCGAACAGCAGACTCAGAGACCTATCCTTTGTTGATGGTCTTTGGCATTTGCTATTTCCCCCAGAAACCCCAAATAGAGGGGGCCACACCGCTTGTCTCTGGGAGTTTGGGTGGTGGAGACACAAAAGTCCCAGCCAGTGAGGGACATGCAAGGGGCCCCCAACATTCTTATCTTCACTGCTGTGCCAGTTGTGGTCAGGGCCACCGTTGGCTGTGGTGGGAGCAGCGGCAGGCCGTGTGGGGGCTGGGGGTGGGATGGCCTATGTTGGCTGCATTCCGCAGCAGTGAAGCTCATGTTCACAATTGTATTTCCCCTTTCCATGCGCCCCCTTCCTTCCTCCTCCCACTCTCTCTGCCCTCCTGGTCAGGGTCGGCCATCTGGCTTTGAGCGGGAAGCTGCCCTCTGAAGAGTAAGTGCCTTCTTTTCTAAGTTCTCTGACCTCTCCTGGAGTCCCATGTCCTTAGATGCTTCCTGATTTCCTCTTGCTCACTTCTTAACTTGAGCTTTTCTTTGCCCTTCAAGCTTCCTGACTCTGGGCAGTGCTGGTGGTAGCAGTGGTGGTTATTATTATTAGTGTCTGTTATGTATAGTGAAGTGACCTGTCCAGGTTCACAGGGGGTCAGGGGTCAGTTCTAGGTAGTACTTGAATGAATTGTTATTTTTTAAAAAGTAAAGTAGGAAATCATGCCAGGAGGGAAGGCATGGCTTGGCCCACCTGCTTACTTAATAACTTCTGGGAACCTGCTGCCTGGGAGGATTGTAGTAAAAGATAAATGCAGCCTGGTCCTGGCACTGGGGTCCTTGCATAGTCCTTGAAAGACAGAGGCACTGCAGACCACTGGCACTAAGAAAGCCACTGCAGAGGGGAGAGGAAACGAGGAGGGTCTGATGGTTTGGGGAGCGAGGAGGAAGGCTTCTTAAAGGAGGTACCTGAGTTGGGTTTTGAAGGATGTATAGGAGTTTGTTATGATGGAAAGACATGTAGGGAGAGCATGGAGCAAGAGGTATGCTGAAGAACCATTCCTGTGACTAGCATCTGGGGAATGCTTTGAAGTCAGGGACCATGGCCTTCCTGAGTCACTGGTACCTTGAACAGTGCCAACAAATGCTTGGCAAATGCGTATTTGAGTGAATGCCTCAGGTGACACACTGGGGAACAGGGCGGGAGAAACTGAGAAGAAACAGATGGAGCTTGAATGTGGAAGGCCTTGTGAACCATAGCAAGGATCGGCTCTCAGAGGTAATAAGGAGCCATTGGCAGTTGTTACCCAGAGCAGACAGGGCCATCAGATCTGTCCCATATACTTATACATGTATTTAATTAAGTCTGTGAATTTTCCTCTGAGCGGGAACTGCTTTTAAACATGTATGGAAAGATCTTCTGTTTCACTCATCATAAAGAGACAAGGGAATTAAACTACTGTGAGTCATTTTCTGCTATCAGATTGGCAGAGATCAAAAGCTTTTAATACACTGTGGTTAGGGATATACTTGCCTTTGTACTTTATTAGGTGGAGTATAAATTGATGATTCATTTGGGAGGCAGTATCTACCTACACTTTGAATGTGCGCACCCTGTGACCAGCAGGTTTACTTCTAAAAAGTGATCTGACAACTCTGCCCTTTCATGTATAACGTGAGCACTTACCAGTGTTTATTCACTGCTGCATTGTTTGTAAGAGCAACGTAAAGCCCGGTCAGCAGAAGGCTAATTAAGTAAAGTCAAGCGGTCATGCAGTGGGGTATAAAGCACCAGCACAGAGGAGGGGGAAACTGTTCATGTGCGGGAGGGGTGATCTTTAAAACCTGTTATTAAGATGGAAAAAAAGCAAGGTACGAAACGGTATATGGAGTATGCTTCCTTCCATAACAGAAAATATATATATATTTTTGTGATATGTATAAGGTATTTTCTGGAAGGATACATGAGAAACCAATAACGTTTGCCTCTTGAGAGAGTAACTGAGGGATTAGGGACAGGATGGGTAGATGGCTTGTCACTTTTGTCCTTTGTTCAAAAGAAATAAAATTAAGCTATCAAGAATAAAGCAGATCTGTAATACTGGTAAAGATCAATTTCTAATATTGGTTGAGTGAAAAAAGTAAAGAACTTTTTTAGTTCTTTACTAAAGAAAAAAGTAAAGGTAAAGAACAGGTATGCATTTTGGTGCCTTTTGGGAAAAAGAAAATAAATACATTGTGTTTGGAAGACAATCGAGAAGAATACATAAGGGGTTCGCAGAGGCAGTTTTGCCTGTGGGTGGGATGGGGGAGCTGTGAGTTCGGGGAAGAAAACTTATTTTTCACAGAATAACATTTTGTGTAGTTTGAAAAAGTTTGGCACATAAATGTATTACCCATTAAAAATAAATAGAAAGACATGGATGGGTGTGTGGGTGGATGGATGAATGTATGGGTGGATGGGTTTATGAATGGGTGGGTAGATACACCTATAAATGCCTGTATGGATGTATGGATAAGTAAAGTAACTTCTGCTGTAGTTGAGAAGACTTAGTGGGGCCAGGAGGGGCTGGAAACAGGAAATAGTTAGGAAGCTAAGATAACGGTTAGGAAGCTAATTGCGATAGTTCAGGCAAGGAATGATTGGGGCAAGGATTGGGCTCCTGGAATGTCTCACACATGAACTGAGCTTCTTGTACACATAACTGCAGGTATTAAACCCCAGCATTGTTTTCTTGGTAAAAGGGCAGTTTCCTTTGGACTGAGCTTTTTCTGGCAACTGCTCAGAAACTGTTCTGTATATAATAACCACCAACAGTGGGATCCCTTTTTTCACCATCACCTTAAGAATTACAAGTGGAGTGAAACCAGTTAAAATAATCACTCTGATTTAAATCACTCCTATGATCAAAATTTAAATGCCCAAGCATGACCTTGGTCCTAAGAGTTTCTTTGTCTTTAAAAGTTTCCTTGATAAATACCTTCATGTGTGTTAATCATTTCAAAGTTTACATGTCATTGATTACTTGTTCTTGGTTCCAGAAAAATAAATGTTTATATCATAGAATCATTTTTCAACTATACCTCTAAAGAACCAGTGTAGGTACTTGTTTAATACCTAGTTCTCTCTTTTTATAAAGTCAAATTCTTTATTTTTTAATCATCTTTACCATCTTTAAGTCAACAGTTGTGTTAAGCATCCTTACGTTGCCATGCATGACTAGGGGGTCTCTCTTTTGAAATGCCTGGAACATAATGTTTGATGATGTTATCAAATGTGTTCTTTAAGTGAAATGATTTGCTTGTTCCCATCACTTTTTCTTCTTTTACATTTGTTGATGTGGCTTTAATACTTGTATGGAACTATGAGATTCCAGATTCCTTGGAGTTCCTTGGTGGTCTCACTTACCTGGCTGTGGGAAGGCTTGGAATAAGATATCTGGAGAGTGCATCGTCCAGTGGTGGGCAGAGAAGACTAGGAGGGAGGTGGGCTGCATGGAGACTGGCCCACTGGATACCTATGTGGACCTTATCCAGACACTGCCTACTCCCCAGCTCTTGCTGGTGGTTGTGAAGCGGGAATATGGGACCAGGGCTGCCAGATTTTCTGATTTTTTTTTAAAGAGAAGTCAGAAATCCAAATTTTTATATGAAGTTTTTGGATTTTAAATGTTGGCAGCTATCTAAAGTTTTTTTTAAAAACATGCATCAAACAACAACAATAAACCATCTGTGGTCCAAATTTGCCTGAGGGCCACTGGATTCAGACCTTCATTATTTTTTTATGTAAACAATTTTTTTAAAGATTATTTATTTTTAGAGAGAGGGGAAAGGAGGAAGAAAGAGAGGGAGAGAAACATCAATGTGTGGTCAGCTCTTACATGCCCCCTACTGGGGACCTGGCCTGCAACCCAGGCATGTGCCCGGACCAGGAATCAAACCTGTGACCATTTGGTTTGCAGGCTGGTGCTCAATCCACCGAGCCACACCAGTGAGGGCCAGATCTTTAAATTCATCTGATGTAATTAAAGTAGAGATAGGAAATTGAGACTCCAAGACAAGGTAACAACTTTTCCCAAAGTTGTATAACTGGCCAGTGGTGAGATCAGGGCTTGAATTAAATTCTCCATTACTGAAATCTAACAGTGGGTTGAAGTTCATTCTTGGGCAGATATACTCGATCGATCTATCTATCTATCTATCTATCTGACTTGTCTCTTTAACAAAATGCAGGTGGTTTCTTAAAAAATTAAACAGTATTTAAAACAAATTTGTTGCCAACGATGGATAGCTTAGTCATTAAATGCAGGAACTCACTCCAGAACCAAATTGTCTGAGTTTGAATTCTGCTTCAGATTGTACCAGCTGTGTGATTTTGGACAAATCGTCTAACATCTCTCTCTGTGCCTCAGTTTTCCTATCTGAAAAAGGAGGGATAAAGTGCTTATAGATCTGAAGGGAATAATACATGTATAGTGCTTAGAATAGGGTCTAGCACATAGAACTACAATTATAGAACTACAATTTGGCTGTTGTCCATGCTGCAGCTGCTGCTAATGGTGGTGATGAAGACGGTGTTGAGGGTGGTGATGGTGCTGATGAGAGTGATTGTGATAGCAGTGATGGTAATGCTGGTGGTGATGAAGATGATAATGGTGATGAAGAAGATTAGATAGTCCTCAGTTCACAAGGTAGTAAAGTAGGAATGATTCGTATAACTAGAGGACTCTTCAGTTTACAGAAAAATACCCCTTCAGATTCCTTTAAATGGCCATCTCCATCTTTTGTACAGCAATGGAATTTTCCACAGTTCACAGGAACCTGTTACGTGCGAGGAGGCGTATCTTTTATTCCTGATTCCTTGTTTCGTGGTCTTTCTGGTACCGAACTCCCCAGTTTGCACATGCTGCCTGAGAGGGCCTCAGGTGCAGGGGTCTTGTCTGTTTTGTTGAACCCCAGGACAGCTAGTTTTGATCCCCACACGGCCTCGCCCCTCTTTGGCACGTCCCGTTGACGCTGTGCCTGTGTTTGTGTCTGCAGGAGTGGAATATCACGTGGTACACCAGCAATCCTGACTTCACCAAGTGCTTTCAGAACACTGTCCTCGTGTGGGTGCCTTGTTTTTACCTCTGGGTCTGCTTCCCCTTCTACTTCCTTCACCTCTCCCACCATGACCGGGGCTACATTCAGATGACACATCTCAACAAAGCCAAAACTGTAAGTCATCACAGGGAGGGGGGCTGTTCCTGGGTGGGGAGTGATGGTTGGTGAAAACTAATGTGTTTCTTCTACTTCATTGTCTCCGAGTTCATTTTGCTGGAAGACAGAACAATGATGTGGTAGACAAGGCTGGAGGCCTTGGATTCAGACATGGGTTCACACACTGTCTCTGTCCCTTACTAGCTGTGGGACCTTGAGCATAGTTTCCTGTCCTTACAATAGGGATGATAGGATCTATCCCAACAGATTGTCAGCAGATAATCAGAAAGTCTTCCTATTGGACCAGGGATATCTTTTTACTTAAGAAAAGTTTTTGGCTTCTGGTCAAGATGGGCAGAATATGTAAATGTGGTGCTAGTAACCTCCCACAACCACATCAAAATTACAGCTAAGCTTCAGTACAACCATCATTCAGAACTGCCTGAAGTCTTGCTGAATAGAAGTCCTATAACTAAGGGTGTACAGAAGAAGCCACGTTGAGACTGGCGGGAGAGGTGGAAACATGGGACAATCTGGCCTCATACACTGTGTGGCAGTTAAAAATCAGGAGAAATATCTTGGCAACAGAGGTCTTCTCTGAGGATGAGGGGCCCAGCCCCATTCCAGGTCCCCTATCCCAGGGCTCTGGTGCCAGGAAGAGAGATTCCCCATAACTTCTGGCTATGAAAACCAGCAGGCATTGTGGCTGGTGAGACTCCTGGAGTCCCAGGTATTCCCCTTAAAGGGCCCATGTATGAACTTACTTGGATTTACTCATTTGAGCTCAGTACTAGGGTAGCTGCTTAAGAGACACCAGGGACATACAGAGAGCAACTGAAGTGTCTGTCATCAGGGCAAGAGCTCAGTAGACTTTCTCCCAGATGGAAGTACTGATAGAGGCTGTTGTTCCTTCGATGAGCCCTTCCCACACAGAGCCAACAGATGGGCACCATATCTGAGACTCTTTCACCTGGCTCACACTGTTTGCCCCAGCCCTACCCAAGGTGTTCCCAATACCTTTTTCAAGACAAACAACCTCCTCTTGGCTCATGCTGCAAACTTTTCTAAATCCTCTCAAAGGTTCACAAGCCCCAAACGAGCAGCATCTGGCCTCCATGTGCCCCATACCTCTTGCTAAGTGGCCCCAGGCCTGGTATTAGTGGTAGATGGACTCAGTTTGCAGCTTGTCCTTTCCCTGGCACCTCCAAGTCCAGCATAATTAGCAGCCATCTGCAGACTGCTTTGTAGCTCATGCTGGTGGGTATAGACAGGGCACAGGTGGTGACTGACCTGAGAGGTCCTCTTGGGAGGCCCAACTTCAGACCACGCCAGATTACTACCCAACCACCTCCATGAGTGACACAGTCAAGGGGCAGGCTCAGCAGGCACTAGAACTTTGCTGAGGCAAGTTCTGCTCCATGTGGTCAGCCCTTGCATAGCAGCTTCTCTGCTGTAGTTATGTCTGCTCCCTGTAGCTGATTGGCCCGGGGCGGGGTGGGGGGGGGGCGGCGGTCAATCCCTCCCATTGACATGCCACAGCAATCAAGGCCTAACTACAATGGGAAGGTGCACACAGCTCACAGAGGGGTGCACTGGCTTGGGTGACCAGGGAGGTGATACCACAGGACCACTACTACATAAGTCCACTCTACCAAACCCAGGAGACATAGTATATCTGTCTAATATATAGAACAAGCACAGGGAGGCAGCCAAAATGGGGAGACAAAGAAACATGTTCCAACTGAAGGAATAGGAGAAATCCTCAGAAAAAGAACTAAGCAAAGTGGAGATAAGCAATCTACCAGATGCAGAGTTCAAAACACTGGTTATAAGGATGCTGAAGGAACCTAGTGAGGACCTCAGCAGCATTAAAAAGGACATAGAAACCATATAAAATAACCAGTCAGAAATGAAGAATACACTAGAAGGAATCAACAGCACATTAGATGAAGCAAAGGATCAGGTCAGTCATTTAGAACACAAGGTATCAGAAAACACCCAATCAGAACAGTAAAAAGGAAAAAGAATTTTACAAAATTAGGGTAGTTTAAGGGACCTGTAGAACAACATCAAATGTTGAAGACAGAGAGAGAGCAATGTATTTGAAGAAATAATGTCTGAAAACTCTTCCCTAACCTGGTGAAGGAAAAGACAACTCCAGGAAGTGCAGGGAGTCCCAAACAAGATGAACCCAAAGAGGCCCACACCAAGATACATCATAATTAAAATGGCAAAGCTTAAAGACAGAGAATCTCAAAAGCAGCAAGAGAAAAGCAATTAAAAAAAAGAGAGAAAAGTAGTTAGTTACCTACAAGGGAGCTCCCATCAGACCAATGGCTGATTTCTCAACAGAAACATTTCAGGCCAGAAGGGACCGGCAAGAAATATTCAAAGTGATGAAAAGCGAGGACCTACAACCAGATTACTCTACCCAGCAAATCTATCATTTAGAATTGAAGGAGAGATAAAGAATTTCTCAGAGAAGAAAAAGCTAAAGGAGTTCATCACCATTAACACAGTATTACAAGAAATGTTAAAGGGTCCTCTTTAAGAAGAAGAAGAAAGGAGGAGAAATATGAATAATAAAATGGCATTAAATACATATTTTTCAATAATCACTTTAAATACAAATGGATTAAATTCTTCAATCAAAAGACATATGGTAGCCAAGTGGATAATAGAACAAGACCTTTACATATGCTGCCTACAAGAGACCCACTTCAGATCTAAAGACACCCGCAGATTGAAAGTAAAGGGATAGAAAAAGATATTTCATGAAAATGGAAATGAGAAAAAAAAGCTAGGGTAGTGGTACTTGTGCCATATAAAAGAGACATTAAAACAAAGGCTATAATGAGAGACAAAGAAGGACCCAGCAATTCCACTTCTGGGTGTTTATCCAAGAAGCCCAAAACACTAAGTCAAAAAGACATATACATCCATATGTTCACTGCAGTAGTATTTGTACTAGCCAAGATATGGAAGCAATTTAAGTGTCCCTCAGTAGATGAATAGGTAAAGAAGTGCTACCTATGTACACTGGAATATGACCCAGCTATAAAAAAGAATGAAATCTTGCCATCTGCAACAACATGATGGACCTAGAGGATATTATGCTATGTGAGATAAGTCAGACAGAGAAAGACATATGCCATATGATTTCACTTGCATATAGAATCTAAAAAATAAATGAAAGCAGAATAGAAACAGACTCATAGATACAGAGAACACTTGGACTTTTGCCAGGTAGGAAAGGTGTTGGGGGTTGGGTGAAAAAGGTGACGGGGTCTAGAGGTACAAAGTGGTGGTTACAGAATAGTCATGGGGATGTAAAGTACAGCACAGAGAATACAGTCAGTAATATTGTAAGAACTATGCACGTGTGTTGTCAGATGATTACCAGATTTTGCAAGGTGATCATTTCATTAAGTGATATAAATGTCTAATTACTTGGGGTGTACACCTGAGACCAATATAGTATTATACATCAACTATAATTGAAAAATAAAAATTATTTCAAAAAAAGTGAAAGGGAATAAGAAGTACAAACGTCCAGTTACAAAATATATAAGTCATGGAATATAATGTACAGCACAAGGAATATAGTCAATAATATTGTAATGACTTTGTGTGGTGACAGATCATTGCTGGACACATCCTGGTGATCACATTGTAAGGTATATAAATGTGGAATCATGATGCTGTATACCCTATACTAATGTAATATTGTATGTCAACTATAATTTAAAAAATAAGGCAAAAAGCTTTTATCTTGAAATAATTTCAAAACACTTCTGGCCAAGATGGAGGCGTAGGTGGACACACTGTGCCTCCTCACACAACCAAAATTAAGGACAACAAAGATTTAGAAACAAGAAAACAACAGAACTGTTAGAAAATTGAACTGTACGGAAGTCCAACAACCATTCATCCAGTAAGAGGGGCGGAATCGTGGCAGGGAAAAGTGGAGGTTGGTGGACCTGGGTGCACAGGTGGTGGCTAGCGGACCCCGGGCACGGGGCGGCAATGGCAGACCCAGTGAGGCTGCGCAAGGCAGCTGGCTGACCAGGTGGTCCCACATTCGAGTGCAGACAATCCAGGTGAAAACAGGGAGCGAGACAGACCTTGCAACCCAGGGCCTCAGTGCCAGGAAATAAAACCTAAAAACACTGATTGAAAACATTTGTGGGGGTTGAAGTGCTGGGAGAGACTCCCCGCCTCACCGGAGAGTTCGTTGGAGAGACCCACAGGGTCCTGGAATGTACACAAGCCCACCCACACAGAAATAAGCACCAGAAGATCCCAATTTGCTTGGGGAAAGTGGCGGAAGGGACTGGAATCTGAGAGAGAGAGAGAGGAGCAAGCACCATTGTTCCATCTTGGATCCCGCCCCCACATATAGTGTCACAACCCAGCAACTGGGCTGCCCCGCCCTGGAGAACACCTAAGGCTCCACCTCTCACTACATAACAGCTGAGACCAGACCAAAAAAACAAACAAACAAAAAAAAAAACCCAAACCAAAAATGGCTCAAATGGGAGAACAGTTCAAAGCCCCAGAGCCAATTCATCTAAGCGACCAAGAGAACCAAGAGATAGCCAACCTATCAGATGCACAGTTCAAAGCCCTGGTGATCAGGATGCTCATAGAATTGGTTGATTTTGGTTGCAAATTAGATGAAAAAATGAAGGCTACAATGAGTGAAACGAAGGAAAACACACAGGGAACTAATAGTGATGGGAGGAAAACTGGAACTCAAATCAATGGAATGGACTGGAAGGAAGGAAGGAAGGAAGGAAGGAAAAGAAAGAAAGAAAGAAAGAAAGAAAGAAAGAAAGAAAGAAAGAAAAAGAAAAGGAAAGAGAATGAAGAAATAAGGATTCAAAAAAATGAGAGGTTTAGGAACCTCTGGGACATCTTCAAACTTTCCAACATCCGAATTATAGGGGTACCAGAAGGGGAAGAGGAAAAGCAACAAATGGAAAAGTTATTTGAACAAATAATAAAGGAGAAGTTCCCCAATCTGGCAAAGGAAATAGACTTCCAGGAAGTCCAGGAAGCTCAGAGAGTCCCAAAGAAGGTGGACCCAAGGAGGAACACACCAAGGCACATCATAATTACATTACCCAAGATTAAAATGAAGGGGAGAATTTTAGAAGCAAGGGATAAGGGGACAGTCACCTACAAAGGAGTTCCCATCAGACTGTCAGTTGATTTCTCAAAAGAGACATTACAGGTAAGAAGGGGCTGGAAAAGAAGTATTCCAAGTCATGAAAGTCAAGGACCTACATCCAAGATTACTCTATCCAGCAAAGCTTTCATTTAGAATGGAAGGGCAGATAAAGTGCTTCTCAGATAAGGTCAAGTTAAAGGAGTTCATCATCACCAAGCCCTTATTCTATGAAAGGTTAAAGGGACTTATCTAAGAAAAAGAAGATTAAAAAATATGAACAGTAAAAAGACAGCAAACTCAGATATTAACAACCACACACCTAAAACAAAAGCAAACTAAGCAAACACCTAGAACAGGAACAGAACCACAGAAATGGAGATCACATGGAGGGTTAGCAACAGGGGAGGGGGAGAGAGGAAAAAGGTACAAAGAACAAGTAGCATAGTCGGTAGGTAGAAAATAGACAGGGGGAGGGCAAGAATAGTGTGGGAAATGTAGAAACTAAAGAACTTAGGACACACAGACATGAACTAAAGGGGAATGTGAGTGAGAGGGGTGTGCAGGGTGGAGGGGAATGATGGGGGAGAAATGGGACAACTGTAATAGCATAATCAATAAAATATATTTAAAAAAAGAAATAATTTCAAACTATAGAGAGGTTGCAAGAATGATACCAAGAACTCCCTCCAGCCCTGTACACCCATTATTCGTAGTCACTGATTTTTAACATTTTGTTGTATTTGTTTTATCATTCATTTTTGCTCTCTCCATATACATACATTATTAGTTTTACTGAATCATTTGAGAATAGGTTGCAGCCACCATGCCCCTTTATCCCTTAATTCGTCAGTGCATCTTTTCTCAACGCACAGGTATTCTCCTAATGTAACCATAGTACAGTTACTAAATTTAGGAAGTTTAACACGGACACTTTTAAAAAAAAAATTCCGTCCATATTCCAATTGTGCCGATCCTCCCAATAGTTCCTTTGGAGCATTTTTCTCCTTGGTTCAGAATCCAGTCCAAAGTCATATATTGCAGTGAATCACATTGCCTTTTGAGTTTTCTTTAATCTGGAAGATCTCCTTTCTCTGCATTTTATGACATTGACATAGCTAATGAGGGCCAGTTGTTTTAGAGTGAGTTCTCAGCTCAGGTTTATACAGTGTTTCCTCATGATTGGATTCAGGTGACTCCTGTCTGGCTGGAAAACCACCAGAGGGACGTTGTGTCCTCACATTGTTACACCTAGTGTTGCAGGGTAACCAGCTCATGGATGGGGTTGATTTTGACCATTTGGTCAAAGTGGCATTGGTGTCTGCAGGGTACAGTTGCTGGCTTTCCCCTTACCATTATAAGCCATCCGAGGGGAAGACATGTAAAGAACATGTATATATCATGCTCCTCATTCCACTTTTCCCTGTCGACTTGGCAGATATCTCAGCAATTGTTTTGTTTTTGTTTTCTGTGTGTGTGTTTTTTGCAAGACCCATGCTTTATGAACACGTTATTTTCACACATCTTAATTTGTTACACAAGGTTCTTAGTTCATTTTTCAGATTGTGACATCAGCTTGTTCAAAAGGTAAATTCTGAAACCATGGTTGATGTAGCAAATGAAAACTTTATCGTAATATTGACATTTAAAAAAGACCTTTGCCTGGCTGGTGTAGCTCAGTGGACTGAGTGCGGGCCTGTGAACCAAAGGATCGCAGTTCGATTCCCAGGCAGGGCACATGCCTGGGTTGCAGGCCATTTCTCGGCAACGGACGTATGAGAGGCAACCACACATTGATATTTCTCTCCCTCTCTCCCTGTCTCCTTCCCTTCCCCTCTAAAGATAAATAAATAAAATGTTAAAAAAAGGCCTTTGTAAAATAGCTACTTGTTAATTGTTCTTGAATAAAGCATGTGTGGAATGAATTCCATTTATTGTGGAGTTAGTCTCTGCTACACACTGACGCTGGAGAAGACCCCTGGCCTCTGAGGTTGTAAGAGTTTTCAAGTGTTCCCAGTGTATGCTGAAAAATGAAACGTGACAAATAATTTTCAAGGCTCTAATCTGAACCTCAGAAGTGGAAGGGCTAGTATGTAGGGCAAACTGCCTAGGAGCCAGAAAGGCTGGTTCCTGTAACTTGGTGCGGCTTTGCCATTGCCTGAGCATCATCAGGTATGCAGTTAAACTTTGTAACTATAAAGGGATCATTTAAACTTTAGAACTATAGCTCTCAGCAATTATTTAAAGGTACATTTCCTAAGACTTATTTCCACAAACCGTTGGCAAACAGGAAAACTTGCATGATTTTACTGACGCTGTCCCTTTGCTTATATTGCCATTCAAACTAGTCTTGCTCATACTGTAGTTCAAGCCTATCTCTAAATGCTGTTTCTCTGACCTAAGGTAGATCTGATGTCTTCCTCTTAGTCCTCTGGGAGCACTTTGTACTTTTCCTGGGGAAAAACATCTGCCTTTAAAATGTAAATCGGATCTTGTCCTTGCCTTGTTCAGAAACCTTCCGGTAACTTCTCACCACAGGGAATAAAATCCAGAAGTCCTTCCAGTGGCCCAGCTTGATCTGGCTGCAGGCTCCTCCTCTGCCGTCTCCTACCACACCCGTTCCTCTTCCCACAGCAGCCATAAACCCACCCTGCGTGTTTCTATCCCCGTGCCTTTGCGCTGGCTGTTCTCTCTGCCTGACTCGTTCTTTCCCTCAAATACTCACTTTTGGCTCTTTGCTCAGATGTCACCTGATCAGAGAGGCCTTCCTTGACTGCCCTATCTGACCTCTTCTGTTTTTCCTCATATCACTTACTCTCTTGTTTGTGTGTCCGTTCCACTAGAATTTCAGCTCCATGAAGGGAGGCACGTTTGTCTGTTTTTACCACCGTTGGATCCTTGGCACCTTGTGAAGGACACGGCCCATAGCAGGCCCCAAGTTAATTGTGGCTGGATGACTATTGTTGAATGAATGGTTATTCTGCTGGGGTTGCTGATAGATAAGTTCTAGCCTGAGCTCTTGAGTTTTCAGGTGCTGGGGTGAATGGTGACCAGACAAATTGTTATGCCTGGGGGGTGGAAGGGGATGGCATACTGGTTACAGACCAGCACCAGATGGCTTAGGTGGTGGCTCACCCTAGTTAGCACTTCTGTGTCCCAGAGGGTATGTGCTGTGTTCGGGGCTGTAGCTGACAGGGTGGGGGTTGGCTGGTCCCCTGAGGCTGAGCTCTGAGCTGGTCGAAGCTCCAGCCAGCACTGTCCGTATGTACTTGTGAGACATGTATGTACTTCTCTTCCAGGCCTTGGGGTTTTTGCTGTGGATTGTCTGCTGGGCAGACCTCTTCTACTCTTTCTGGGAAAGAAGTTGGGTCAAGTTCCTGGCCCCGGTGTTTCTGGTCAGCCCAACCCTGTTGGGCATCACCATGGTAAGTAGGAGCTGGCTGGCTGTCAGGCACTTGTAGAGACCAAAAGCAGTGGCCAGTATTTAGAAATGAGACAATCTCACAGTGAAAATCCAGAGATCTGGCTTCTTTTGAAAAACCCAAAGGTCTGCTAACAACTAGACTTGTAATCTTCCAGGGCAGTCAGTAATCAGCTGGGGCTGAGAGGTGACTGCAGCCTTTAAATGGGGCGTGCATAATAGTGTGTCACCGTCCCCCCTGTGCCCTATCGCCCGCCCTGCCACTGAGGCTGAGTGAAGGTGCCATCCTGTGTTGTACTTGCTGTATACTCTGTTCTTGCACTGGCTAGCTCAGTAATTTATAGTAATTACCTGGAACCCAATGGCCTGTTGAGTTTTTAAGCTCTGGCGAAAGGAGTGGGGTACAAAACTAAATGAGAAACCTCCCTGCACCATGGGGTCCCTTCTTTAGTGGGAGATATAAATGGGGGACTGCTTTATTACTGCTAGCATGTCTTGGGTACTTATTATGTCTGATTTTCAGAACAACTGGTGAGATAGGTACTACTTTGACTCCATTTTAAGGTGAAGAGATTAAGGCACAGAGAGGCTATACTCCCTCCTAAAGGTCACACAGCTAATACATGGTCAAGTGAGGGGTAGTCACTCAGAGGCCATGCTTTTAGCCCTTGCTCTCCACAATGACATGCTCTGAATTAAGGGCCAGTCCTACGAAGTACCATGCACCTTACTTAGGTCCTCTGAGAAAACTGGAAAGTCCTCAGTGAGCATAGCCCTTGAGTGTTGAAGAATGAGGCGGAAGCACATTTGGGGCAGGATGTTTGGAGCAGGGAAACCAGTGTGTCCAAGGGAAGGTTGGAGGCCAAAAGGGAGTATCTGGAGGAGGATGATGAGCCTTCCTTGAAGCAAGAAGGTGGGGTGGGGTGGGGGTTAGAGGGTAGACAGTGGAAGCGACAAGGAGGGTCAAGAATGGCAAGTTGGAACCAGATTGTGGAGGACCCTGAGTCTTCACAGCCCCCGTTAGCAGTGTGTGCTCTGTGTCATGCACTGCCCTAATCCCTCTGTATAGTCATTCATTTAAGTATGTTTGCTCATTACCCTCATTTTGTAGATAAGCAGGTTGAGGCACAGAAAAGTGATGGGACTGGCCCAAGGTCACACAGCCAGTAAGCCCCAGAGACAGCTTCACATGCAGGCTACCTGGCTCCAGCGTCTGTCTTTGCAAAAGAGCCCCCCAAACACGGTGTTCTCTGTGTTCTCTGTTAATTGTTCTTTGTGTCCCCGGAGCCTGGCACCATGCCTGACATGCAGTAAGCACTCCATCAATGTACTGAGGGAATGGGGAAATAAAGGGCTTGGTTTTGCTGGCCTGGAGGTCTTGGGCTCTACATTTTGGTGAGGGGGTATCAGGATGGACTACTTTGGGCTGGAGTAGCTCATTCCCTTAACTGTCCTGTTCCTCGTTTTTTGACTCTTCATTCATGCCTTTGTCTGTGATGCTGGAGATGCAGGTGTGATGGGCTGAAGGTCACTGAGCTTTATACTCCCTGGGGCTCTGAGCTGGGCTGGTCAAGAGGTGAACTGGCCTGTGAAGTCCTTAGTTTCCTCAGGGCTCCATGACAGGATGAAGGACCAGCTTTGCTGTTCCTGTTGCAGGGACATTTCCCAACTCCCCCGGGGACTGGAATATGCAGGCACTAGGAATATGAGATGTGAGGCAGTCAGCAAATATTTCTTATTCCTAATATATGCCAGAAGTTGAAGGTAACACTGACACAGTGCCTATCCTCAGGAAGTGTGCAGTCCAGCTGAGCAAACAGACATTCAGTGAACGATTCCCAAAAAGCACAAACTATTGCATGCAAATTGCTGTGAGAGTGAAGTTAGGTGAACTTGGTTTGGTCTAGATGCAGGGGTGTCCACCCTGTGGCCTGCGGGCCTCGTGCAGCCCAGGATGGCTGTGAATGTGGCCCAACAAAAATTTGTAAATTTACTGAAAACATTATGAGGTGTTTTTGTGATTATGTGTCACAATGTATTTAACGTGTGGCCCAAGATAACACTTCTTCTTCCAGTGTGGCCCAGAGACACCGAAAGGTAGGACACCCCTGGAGGATAGGGAGGAAGGGGTAACAGAGCTGAGGCCTGAAGGATGAGCAGGATGTTAAAAAGTTGAAGGGACCATGAGTAGAGGGCTAACCGTTGGTGAGAATAGCACATGCAAAGTGCTGGGGTCGGAGGGAGACACTGGGAGTTGGCCCGTGTGGCTGGGGTGCAGAGGCTGAGGAAGAGGGACGGGAGCTATGATGGCAGAGGCCTGGCTCTGAGGGACCATGAGCTTCAGGATAAAAGTCTTGGTTTTCACCCCCAACGCTGGATTCTAAACCTTTGTGCCATGGACCCCTTTCTCCGTTGCTAGTCTGATCACCTTCTCAGAATGGTGTTCTTAAAATATATAGGATTACGAAATGAAACCAATCACATGCATGTAAGTACAGGAAAATTTCGTGCTGTGCGTTTATATTTGAGGTTTAAGGATAAACACATCCTGTCTTGTAACCCCACTTCCACGATGCAGAGTGGTTCCGTCACCCCTGCAGCTTCTCTCGTGCTGCTCCCTTGTTGTCAGGCTCCTCCTCTACCCCTTCCCTGGGCACTGACATGTTATCTGACCCCGTCACTTCACCTCTTCCAGAATGTCATGTGGATAGAACCACACAAGCTGGGGCAGTTTGAGTCTGGCTTCATAGCACCTGCGGCTCAACCATGTTGAGTATATCCAAATATTTTTTTTTTGAATTGCTGAGTATTTTAGATTGTCTGGTTTCACCACCCATTTTTTCCACTCTTTCATTGCAGGACATTTGGACTGGGAAACCAATTGTATTTAAATACAGTTATCAAAAGATGAAAAACAAAGTAAAACATATACATGCTTCTCTATTAATGTATTTCAGATCAAGATCTAGCAACAGGTGTGATGCCTCCTTAACTTCCAAGTAGCAGTGACCATCTGAGATAGTTGAGACATCTTCAGCTTTGTATTTTCAGATACAGTTTCTAGTGGTGACACAGTCCTGGGTACCGCTAATGCCATTGTGGTTGATTGCCTGCACTTGTAACTGGCAATGCTGATGTGGGAAACTGAAGCTGTAATTGTTTCCCATCCAAGGTCATGGACTCCCAGGTTCTTTCCACAACCTGTCCTTGGAACCCAGGTTAAATCCTTGGTCCTAAAGACAAAGATTTTCAGCAAGGATGTGATATGCCTGGCCTTTGCATATTTAAAAGCTAAGTGTGGCCTCTGAGTGGAGAACAGATAGTTGGGCAGGAGTGGAGGAAGCTGGGAGGGCAGTGGAGGGTGGGGTGGGCATAGGGTCTTTTGGCAAGAGGGCTGAAGGCTGGGGTGAGGGTACACTGAGGGCTGGCGTTGGTGGCACAGCCAATGTGTGTTTTTGATGGATTAGGTGTGGGGAGCGAAGGAGATGGGGGAGCTGAGGAGGACAGGTGGGCAGATGTGTTTTTGGTTCCAGCACCTGGGTTAGGAGGGGTGGTGGCGTGGGTGACCTATAACTCCTTAGGAGTTGGCTTGTGACCATGACTGGCCTTGGGGATCTGCCTCAAGAGGGTGACTCTGTCATTCTGGAGGAGGGCCGTGAAGTTTCCTTTTTTCAAGGAAGAGCAATTTTATTGTTTATTTTCTCTCTGATCGTGAAGTCACATGTGAAATGGGAGTAGTAGCCCCAGGTATCAGGAATGAAATAAAAACCCCAGTCCACCCCCACCCCCCACTGTTGTTGTAATGAAAGTCCCTGAAGACAAGATGTGTGACAGTAGGCAGATTAAGTAACCTTTTTCCTTGAGTGCAAACTGCAGTTCCCACTCTCGGGGCCGTAGGGGGTGCCCTGAATTAGTGCACGACAATGCTTCCTGTGAGGCGAAGGTAGCAGGTGCTCCAGAAAGCACAGTTACCACTGTTGACCAAAGGGTAATTCGAACAAGTCTTCCCAGCTCTAAATCAAGGGTGGGCCCACCACCTCATTTTGTAAATAAAGTTTTATTGGCACACAGCCATATCTGTTCATTCAGGTATCATCTAGGGCTGCTTTCACACTATGGTAGCAATATTGAGTAGTTGTGACAGAAACTCTACGGCCCATAAAGCCTAAAATATTTGCTATCTGGTCTTTTAAGAAAAAGTGTGTCCGTTCTGTTCTACACTGAGCTGCCCCCTCCTACCCCCGACCTATACATGATCTCATTAAATTCTCACAGCCATCCAGCTAGGTGCTGTTATCAACTCTGTTTTGCAGGCGAGGCAGTGGAGGCTCAGAGGGGTTTGGTGACTTGCTCATGGTCACCCAGCAGGGTACAGGCAGAGCTGGGACTGGAGTCAGGTCCTCCCCCAGGCTGTTCTTGTAGCACTGGGTGAACGGCAGCCCTACGGCAGGCCCAACGTCTGCCAGGCCTCTGGACTGTGGGGGCCTTGGGGCCCATGGGGGCTTTGGGGTCCTGGCTTTCTCCTGACGACTCCTATTGTGTGCTTCTTCCTTCTAGCTGCTCGCTACCTTTTTAATTCAGCTCGAGAGAAGGAAGGGAGTCCAGTCCTCAGGGATCATGCTCACGTTCTGGCTTGTAGCCCTACTATGTGCCCTTGCTATCTTGAGATCCAAAATCATGACTGCCTTAAAAGAGGTAAGTGGTGGCCTCACTCTGCTGTGTCCTTGGGAGAGATGCCTGTTCCTTTGGGAAATCACCCTCTGTCAGGGGGACCAGGAGATGGGTACCACATGGGCCTGGCTTCTTCCCTGGGGATTTCCCTACCTCACCAGCCTTTGTTCTGTATGTAGCCTTCTTTCCTCACTGCCCTGCTTGTCTGTGTAGCTCCGAGGAGTCCATGTGGGTCCTCCCCGGGCAGGATCCGCAGGCTGAGGCACACCACCCTGTGAGCCTCCGTCAGCAATAAACAGCAAGGGAAGTCAGCTCCAGATGTCTTCAGTCTGGAACAGAGCCAAACGGGGAGCGGTGTTTGCAGAGTGGCTGCTCCCCCAGGGGGCCCTAGGTTGCCCTGCGTTACCTTGGTGCCATCAGTCGCTAGTCGGGCTGAGAAGTGGTTCACGCTGGCTGCCGTATGCTGCTCCCAGGAATTCTGAGGAGCATGTGCTTTCAGACTATCCTGTTGTTGCCTCTCATCTCCCAGCTGATCAGGACCTGGCATCAGGCAAAGGGAGGAAAAGAAATGGAGCACTTACTGAGCACTTGCAGGGCACAGCACACTGCCTGTAACAGTGCTGGCAGCCGACATTTACTGAGTTTGTGTTTTCGGAGTGCCAGATGGGGAGGGCTGGGTTCTTTTCATGCATCATCTTGACTTCTCACAATTACTCTGCCAGGGTTTCTCAGCCTCATCAATAAGTGACGTTTAGGCCAGAGACATCTTTGTTGTTAGGGGCTGTCCTGTACTTTGTCGCATGTTAGGGACATCCCTGACCTCCCCTCACTGGGTGCCAGTTAGGACAAACAGAGGTGTCTCCACACACTGCTTATTGTTCCCCGGGAGGTAAAATCACCCCTGTAAATAGGTGGGAAAACTGAGGCACGGAGAAGTTTAACTAAGGTGACGAAGTCCCACAGCCAGTGTGGGCAGAGACAGGGCTTGGACGTGGGTCTGCTTCACTCCCAAGCCCGGGCCTCCTCCCACCATGGGGACCGCCCTCCATGGGTGGTGTGGGCCACACTGTGATGGAACCACTTCTCTTGTGCTGACTTGCAGAGTGGGTGGGACAGGGAGGGAAAGCTTGTCACCAGGCCTGTGTGCTGAGCCAATGGACTTTCTGCAGCCTGCTCCCCGGCCTCTGCAAGCTAATTCCAAAAAATGACTTCTCTTCCTCCTTCTGCCCTCATGTGTAGGACGCCGAAGTCGACGTGTTTCGGGATGTCACTTTCTACATTTACTTCTGCCTCGTGCTGACTCAGCTCGTCCTGTCCTGTTTCTCAGACCGCTCGCCCCTGTTCTCTGAAACCGTCAATGACCCTGTGAGTGTGATCACGAATGTGTTCAAGAAAGAAGCATTGTACAGTGCTGGCTAGTGTTGACTGGGCACGTGTTCTGAGCCAGTGTTCTCTGTCCGGGATCTCATTCCATCTGCCCCAAACACGTGGAGATAAGTTATATCAACGGCTACACTTGACATGGAAAGACTAAACTGTAGACGTGGCTGGGGAGGGGGAGCCTGAGGAGGGAATCTGATTCATTGTTGTGAATTCCTGTGTCTTGTAGGTCTGTAGGTTTTCTCATTAGGTTGGCATAGTGATTTTAGAAAATGTGAACACACGTTTAAAAAATCAGGAAGTTTCACATAAATTCTAACTGTCCAGGTTTTCTAGAAAAAATAGAAGTTCAGGCAGTATCAGAGCCATTTTCCCACATGGCAGTGTTGCCCTAGTTTACCACAGTCCCCACCACTCCCTGTTGCTTTATACAGTCTTGCTTCTTTCATCTAGGTATGTGCCTGGCCCCTGAAGGATTTGAGTTTGAGTCCTTTGGTCTGTCCTGTCAGTTTGAGGGAAATCCTGTACGTGCAGAAAGAAATCAGGGGGCAGGTGGAGATGGCCACTCTTCCTGCTGGGAGAATAAAAGGGGACACAGGCATTGGCATTGTCATGCTTGCCTCTCTATTTTCTCCCTCCCTTCCCTTCTCCTTCCATTCTTCCCTTCCCCCCTCTCCCTCCTTCTCTCCTTCCCTTTCTAGCTAGTGCCGTGTGCCAGGCCCTGCTCTGGGCATAGGACTGTAGCAGTGAGTAAAGCAGAGTTCTTGCCTACTTGAAGTTTAGGTTGTCATGCGTGGGGACAAACAGTAACCCAGGAACCACGTATCTGTCAGGTGGGGTAAATGCTAAGAAGAAAAAAGCAGGGAAAAGAACTGGAGATGGTGGTTGAGGGTCATGTGCAGTTTTTGATGAGCAATCATGGAAGGCCTCCTGCAGGAAACCACACTGGAATAGAGACCTAAAGAAATGAGGGAGCCAACTGAACAAATACCCAGAGAAAGAGCATTCCAGGCAGGGTGTTGGCAAGTGCAAAGGCCCTGGGGTAGAACTGCTGTGTCATGTCGAGGAAACAGTAGGAGAGGCCAGTGTGGCTGGAATAGCAAGGCAGGAGAGGGCTGAGGGGTGGCATCTGCAAGGTGGGGACAGTTGTCTGTAGGCCAGGTGAGCTGTGTGGGTTTTATTCTGAGAGGGGCAGGAAGCCTTTGGAGCATCTATTTGGTGCTTTGTTCATGTCTGGTTAGTCAGTTATTAATGGGTGAAGTTGCAGCAGGAGCAGCTTTTAGCTGCTGTCGTTCTTCTGGGTCTGGCCTGAGCCTTAGAAAAGGCTGAGGCTGCCTTTGTCAGTGATCAAGGGACTTAGGGGGCAGCAGCAGAAGAGGAGGTTGCCACCCATGTCCTGGTGTGTCTTAAAAGGCCCATTTTGGATTTCCCTGCTCAAGGAGGAACTGGGTTGGAGAAATTAGCAAATTGTGTGTTCATGCAGCTGTGTTTGTGCATACACGTGTACATTTGTATATGTGGGTGTATGTGCACGCATGTTTGTGTGTGTGCCTGTATTTGTATTTTTATGTTCATGTTTTGTATGTAGATATGTGTTGGAGTGTATGTGTGTCCCTGTGTTCTTGTCCATGTGTGTTTGCATGTGTACGAGGTTCACTAAGGCAGCAACTGTGCCTGCAGCACCCATTGGGTCCTGGCCCTGGCGCAAAGGAGGGGCTCAGATATCTATGGCTGTTATGTCTGCTGGTCCTTAGTGTGTGTGTGTGTGTGTGTGTGTGTGTGTGTGTGTGTGTGTGTGTCCATGGAGTTTCCCTATCAGGAAATGTTTATTAATTGTCAGGCCATTCTGTGGAGCCCGGAATCCCACCAAATAAGTCACACCCACTAAGTGGCTGCAGACCTGGATTCCTCTGAGTCCAGGTGGGGCTGACAGGCCAGCATGGGGGGCATCTGACCTCTCAGGCTGCCTCTGGGGCCCAAGAAGCGGCCCTCTCACAGTGGACCATCTTGGGTGCTCTGTTAGGGAATTTCAGATTTTTGGTCCTCTCAGGAATTGGGGGATCAAGTTCCTTTCACTTCTTTTCTGGGCATGTGTGCAGGGAGGGGGCTCATAGAGCAGACTTCCTCCTTCCATTTTGTTTTCTGTGTTCCTAGCAGCCTGGGCCTGGGGCCTGACCTGCCACCCTGGGGTGGCCTGCCATGTACAGCTCCAGGAGCTGGTGGCTGAGCCATGGGGGACCAGGATACCCCAACTCTGCTCCCCAGTCCTTTTTCTGTTTTAGGAATTGAAGCTCAGAAGTGGGCTGTTAGACCCTAGCTTATACCCTAAATCTGATGTTGGAGGCAGCATGTGTGATGGAAGAGAAGCTTCATTTTGGAGTTGGGCAAACTGCATTTTAATCCCACCTGGGTTCCTTTATCGCTTCAACAGACATTTATTAAGCATCTGTTGTAGCCTGTGCTTAGTTCTGGGGGTACAGCAGTGCAGGAAATAGAGGTGGTTCATGCCCTGCTGTAGTTGCCTGTTGCTTCCTCACAAATTGCCCTGACTTCAGTTGCAGTCAGCAACAGTAGTTTATTACGTCTCCCAGTCGTGGGTGCGGCTGGGCTCAGCTTGGTGGGTCTCTCTTGGGGATTGTCCTACAGTTGCAGCCCAATGGTTGTAGGGGCTCGAGTTTGGCTTCCTCACTCCCACATGTGGGTGGTGAGCTCAGCCACTGGCTGGGCCTCAGCTGGGTGTGGAACCCTGTGGGCTCCCCGTGTGGCTTGGCTTCCTCACAGGAGGGCAACTGTGAATGTTTGAGAGAGAGCCAGGTAGAAGCTCTGTCACCATTTTTGATCCAGTCCCAGCGTCACGTGGTGTCACCCCTGCCCTACTTTCTTGATCGAGGCAATCACAAAAGTCTGCTTGGGAGCAGTGAGGGGACACAGACCCACCTCTCAGTGGGGGAGTGGGCAAATCTCATTGTGCGACCAGCATGTGGAATGGCAGATCACATCTGGCCATCTTTGGAAAATACTGTCTGCCATGTGCCCTCGGGAGGCTTCTGGTCTCAGGGGAGAAAGCTATTACACAGGTCAGCAAATACTGAAACTGTGGAACCACAATTGAGATGAAGGCAGGGAAGCAGGTCATGTGATTTTTGGATTGGGGACTTTGGGCCAGTCGTCCCTCCTTCCAGGACGTCAGTGTCTGGAAAATGGGTTGAGGCTCCACTTGGTGCTCCCCTCACCCTGCTCCCCGCCCTAGACCTGAGGAGAGGGGACACTGTTAGTGCCTTCTATGCCTGTGTCCCTGTCACCCTCAGAGCTAGTATCACACTGGACCCTGAAAGATGGGAGAGTCCAGCCCCTGCTTCCCTCCTGTCCTAATAGCAGCAACCACCTCTGCCTGTCCTCGGAGAGAGCAGGCAGCTAAACCCTGAGGTGGCCTGGGCAAGGCGAGGCCTGGGTGGGAGCTGGCTGCACTTGGCTTCTCCAGGCTCCCATCTGCGGAGCCACCCAGCGGGCCTGCCCTTGCGGGACGCGGACGTCTGTTCCAGCCCTGGTTTCTTGGCAGGGCTGCTCCCCTCAGTCCCTCAGGCTCCAGCCTGGGTGCAGCAGAGCATGGCTGACTGAGGCTCCTGCCTGTCCCCAGCCTCTGGTCCTTTATCTTGCTGGCCCTGGGGCTACTGCTTAGGGTTGGAGGAGGAGGTTTCTATTTGTGTTTGGGAGCATTATGGTCAAACATGGCCCATGTAGCAGACCCGCATTTCTCCAAGTGGGGTCCTCGGACCAGTAGCACTGGCATCCCCAGGTGCTCATTGGAAATGCAGTGTCTTCAGCCTCCTGAGCCCTAATGTCTCCCTCTGGTTTTAACAAGATCTCAGGGTGGGGGAGGGGTGGTTCCCCATCCACAGGCACTGGTACACATTAACTAAAAACCTCTCAGCTCATTTGGAGTAAGAGGTGTTTTTAGCCTGATCCATAAATATGAAACATTTCTTCCCCAGCATGTTACTATGAACATTTCACAGCTACAGAGAAGTTGAAAGACTTGCGCAGGGAGAACCCATCCACCCTCCAACTAGACTGTACAGTTTACATTTTGCTTAACTGCTTTATCACATAGCCAGCCGGCCAGCCTGCCCACTAGTTTTTTTGATACCTGAAAAACTTCCTTTGAAATACATAAGTATCCTTCAGTCAAACATTTCATCATGCAAATCATTAGGTAGAGTTCACTATCTGTTTTTTTTTTTTTTAAGTAAAATTTACATACAGTGACATTCCTGAATCTTAGTACCACTCAATGAGGCTTTGATAAATGAGTAACTTAAGCCTGTCTCAAGATACAGAGCATTAGCAGGACCCTGGGCAGTTTTCCCCTGCCCCTTCATGGTTGGTCTCTACCCCCTCTCCTCCTTGAGACAATGGCTGGGTTCATACTGTTTATGAAAGCATTGTAAACACCATTTTTAAAAGTCCTTTCTCCTGTATATTTTTGGCCACTTAGTAATAATAATTCAGCATTGTGCCAGTGGCTGAGCTGGGCTCTGAGGACCTAGAAATGAGCAGATGTTGACAGCTGCTCTGAGGGGGGGGGAGGGGCAGCAGGCCCATGAGCCAGCAGCTACAGGTCGACAGTGGGGCTCTAAAATGAGGCAGGGAAGTGCTGGGGGCTCCAGGGCCAGCATCCAGGGCAGCAGAGGCCTGAGTCCAAGAAAGGAGAGTCCTTGCCGGGCTAATGAGGGTGAAAGCTAGAGGGAGGGTGGGAACGTGCTCCTGGCAGAGGAACCAGCAGGTGCAGAGGTCGGGATGGGCTGGGATGTGTGAGTGGGGACAGCGTGGATTCTGCTTGGGTAGGATGGGCTGGGGGCCGTCTATAAGGGCTGGGAATTTTGACCTGACAGATTTTTCAGTGGGGGAGTGACACACTCTGGTTGGGAACCCTCCAGCTAAAGACTGGAAGAGCACTCCTAGGAAGTGGAGTGGCTGGGGGCACTTAGGAAGCCACTATAGCAACCCAGGCAGGTAGAGTGGAGAGTTGAGCTGTGTGCACGAGAGCATCAGCATCCAGGAGAAAATGGAAGAGGTCGTGGGCGGTGTGCACACAGTGTTGTTATAGTAGAAGAAACTGTGGTCCTGAGTGCGGAGGTGATTTGCACAGCTCCAAGCAACAGAGCCAACAAAAACCAGCAGTGTTATACGCTGTAGCAACAAATCTCTTTTATTGTTGGACATGTAAATTATTCCAACCGTAATAATGATGGCAGCCTGGTGTGCTGTCTTTATTTATTGATTTATGTAATCCTGGAAGCAACCCAATGAGACGGGATTATGAATCTTCCCGAGGGTCAGAGTGGTGAAGTGTCTCCCATAAGTCACGACACTGGATCTGGGAGCCCTTTCTCTGGGTTCGAGTGCCTGAGTGGGCATGGCATCACCTGGAGGGCTCGTTAAAACACAGCTCATGGGTCCCAGCCCCCACACCCCTGAGTCAGCGCATCTGGATGAGGCCCCAGTATTTGCATTCCCAGGCACCGTGGATGCTGGTGATGGGGGCCACATTTGAAAACCCCTGCTTAAAGCTATACTACTGTTTATTCACCCCTTATTCCTGGGCATTTACGAAGTGCAGAGCAGGAGTCACTGGCAGACACTCAAACTAAAGGCAGAATCAAAACCAGAAAAGGTGTTGGGGCCTGGAAGGGGTCCTCAAAGGGCACCTGTGAGAGGTAAATGAGTGAGTAGTTAAAGAACCAGTGCCTGGGGCTCTTATATCCAATTGCTTTAATATGCATGGTTTCTGGCCAGATCACTGGGAGCTGCATAAAGATGCCAAAGAACACAGCCCTGTTTGCATAAATCAGGCTTTCTCTCCTTCTGCCTTAAGCCAGGGCTTGTGTGAATTATTCTCATTTCTAAATGAATGGGGCACCAGTTAATGAGCCTCCGCCCTGGGTCAGGAGTTAGTCCATTTCAGTCTCTGAGGCCAGAAACCCCAAGCTGGCAGCCCTGCCTCTGTGCTTAATGCATTACACCAAAACATCCGCTTGATTTCGTTTGGTCTGCTCTCTGGATCCTCATCCATTAGCCCTTTCTTCTTCTTTTATCAGTTCTTGGCTTCGTAAGCACTCCAGTTGTCTGTTATGGAATGAGGTCTTTCATGTCAGACAGGGACTTCCCGAAAGTGGCTCCCAAATTGATACAGTATTTCCTTCTCTGTGTTGGTGATGGGGACTCTGTGTCAGCTGACCAGACTTCCAGTAATCTGAAAATCTGTGTTTGGATCACTTGGAGGGAGGAGGGCTGGGGAGACGAATTTGGCAAAGCTCTTGAAGTGTGCAAATTAGAAACTGGAATGTTCATGGTAATAACCCGGCCTTACTGAATTTGCGGGGCAATGTTCTCACAGGGGTTGGGATTCTTACAAGCTAGAGGGAGGATTAATGTTTTCCCTCCAGGCCATCATTTCTTACGGTCTTATCTACGTGCAGTTGGGTACGAAGGGACAAGTTCAACCTCAGTTGTACAGTCCACAGGCTGCTTCATTCTTGACCCACAGCTGGACTTGCCTGATTGTGAAAGAAGGCCAGGATTTGTGAGGCCCCTGCGGTTATGCCTAACACCCCTGCTATTTGTACCATGCTTCTGTGCAAATTAGAAAAAGATGACTTACCTCCCCCCCACCCCTGGGTGGATGAATTTGAGACAGACTCTGCTTCTTTTAAGCTGATGGAGCCCCTCCCTGGCATAGGACCTGGTGGCCTTATTGAGTTGGGCACAGGGTGCATTTCAACCCCCATGTCCCCCTCAGCCGGGTACCTTTGTGTGTAAGGTTTAACTTGCACAACAGTACGCTGATGCCAAGACTGAAGAAAGACTGGGTTCTAGTTTCACCTGTAATAACTATTGTGTCCTTGGGTGTATATGAAGTCTGGTATGAGCGGAGGGCAGCCAACATTTTCTATAGAGAGCCAGATAGTAAATATTTGCAGACTATATGGTCTCTGTCAGAACTAGTGAACTGTGTGCTCATAGTAGCCATGGACATTTGTAAATGAGTGAGCATCACTGTGTCCCAGTTAAACTTTGTTGCTCAGTGGTGGAGTGTCCGGTCCAGTGCTTGATGTGTTGTGGGCCTGCCAGCAGTGGAAGACCTTGTCATTCCATTTACTGTTCCTGTCTATACTAATACTACTGATACCATTTCTTGAGCTTTTACTCTGCGGCCAGGCACCGCTCTAAGTACTTAATATGCTTTATCTCATTTAATCTGATCACCAAGTAATCCATCACCATGGATCCCATGGCTAGTAAGTGGCAGAGCTGGGACTGAAACCGTCTAACCCAGCTACGTGTTGCTTCACACGTAAGCCACCCCTGTTCCCCTACCCCTTCTCTCTCTGGCATCCTGTTTTTTTTCCCCCTTTGTTGCAGCTCTCATCATTTATAGTTATATATTTATTTGTACATTGGTTTGCTTCCTGTCCATCTCCGCCTCAGTTGGGACATTGTATATGGGGCAGGCACCTTGCTCTCTTATTCCTGTCTCTGTCCCCACCCTGCAGTGCCTCCTGGCATATAGGCAGGTCCTCCCTAAATATTTGCTCAAGGTATAAATGAGTCATTGCCAGCTCTGCCCCACCCCATCGCTCTTCTCTTCCAGCACTGCTTAGCCTTTCACCAAGGGTAGGGATTGAGCTACAGTCGAAGTGCCTTTGTGATTCCCCAATGACCCACCCACTTCCGGAAGAAAAACAAACAGCCTACATGGCAGATGCCACCACCTCCTCCATGAATAGTATTGCTGCCTTCTGCTGGAAGAGTTCCAGCTTATAACACAGTCCCATGGACGTCATTTTACTTGTTCCTGCTTGCAGTCCTGTAAAGTAGACTGAGCAGTAGGACCAACTGCTCCCATTTCCCAGATGGGAAAACAATCTGTGAGGTGAAGAAACTTGTCCAGTGTCGTTCAGCTAGAAAATGGCAGGCCTGGGGTTTGAACTCAAGCCTGGGATTTGAGCTCCACAGTCTGAACTTACTCTGCTTTAGGTTGCCCTGGAGTGTAGGTCTGTGCCAGCTGTATCTGACTTACTTTATTAAAAATATACTGATGCAGGGCCCCACCGCAGAGGTACTGATCTCGTTAGTCTGGTTCGGGACCCTGGGCACCAGGGTGATTCTAGGGCAGCCAGGCCTTGTGGCCCCGGAGTGGAGCCTGCTGGTTCTCAGTCCAGGATGTGTGTTTGAATCACTGGAGAGACTTATCATGATGGAAGCTTTCATGGGTGTACAGAAGTGGACAGCGTAGTATGATGGACTGCCAAGGACTCTTCGCCCTGCATTGCATGTGCAAAGATTTCAGTACGTATCTCTGAAAGATAAGGAATTTTAAATTTTTAATAACTTTTTATTTTGAAATAACTTGACTCACAGAGTTGCAAAAATAGTAGAGTTCCTGTGTACATTCACTCAATTTGCCCCCATGATAGTGTCTGAAAGATAATAGTACAACTATTATATATGGCCTAAAAACATTAATAATAATTGTTTAATATCATCAAATAATACTCCATTGGTCACAACGGGGTGCACTCTTTTACGCTACACCATTCCTTCACACGTTAGCTGGACTGTTTGTGGGCAGAGACACTTCTTCTCATCTCTTTGGTCCCCCACTGGTGTAGGTCATTTAGGAAACATGGGAAAAATACTTGTTTCCTGCCTGTTCTCTGTTTTCAAAACAATGACTTGGTTCACTAGCATCTTTTCATCACTCACACCAAGAGGTGGCTCTTTTTTCAGTGTCAGTATCAGTATGAAGTTGTGTATGTGAACATACGTGATGTGTTTCAGTCCAATCTGTTTACTGTCCTTATTGAAGCTCAGATTATCCCTTTTGGGGCTGGTGGGAGCCACTCCTGGTGGCTTCCGAGAACTTTTAGCAATGCTGCTCGGCTTTAGTTTCCTTGGTGTTGGGTATTACAAGGTGTTCTAGGCTTATCTTGTACATTTACTGCCCAGTCACTTTGCCAAGGAGACTCTGGGGGTTAAAAACAAAGACTCAGATATCCCGGTCCCACCCCAAAACCAGCTTAATCAGAATCTTTGGTGGGGGGCAGATATGGTGTTTTCTAAAAGTGCTCCCAGCCCAAATGGGAAGCAGCTTGGGTTGAGGGATCTCTCAATGCCTCATCTCTGAAAACTGCTGGAACCTTGAGCGCTGCCTTTAGCTGAAGGGCTCATCACTGCATGGTGACCGCCTTCACTGAATCTAGTGTTTCAGAAATTGGGCCTGAACGTGTCTGCACTGAGAGCCCGCCCGCCCTGTGTGCAGCCCCGAGGCTCCTGCTGCTTTCCCTTTCCTCGCCTGCGTGCTGTTCAGCTGGAGCTCATCTTGTACCTTAGGAAAGAGGTTCCCTGGAAGCTTGCTGAGAGTCTGTGCATGATTCCCACTGCCCTTAGGGTGAAGGCCAGAATTCCTTACGTGGCCTCTGGTGGAGACTACCCAGACCCCTTCTTGGTCCCTGGAGGAGGTTATGCTCCTGTGTACCACTGGGCCTTTGCACAAACTGCTCTCACTGCTGAGACCGCCTTGCCTCTCCCCTTTCCTTGTCCTCTACTCACTCTTCAGACCCAGCTGGAACATCTCACTCAGGAACACCTTCCCTGGCCTCCATCGACTAGATCAGTCCTCATCCCCAGCGGCTCTCTTGCTGCGGGCCCAGGAAGATACCAGTGACCCCACTGACAGCCCTTCAGGGTGTGATCCCCATCGCAGCTGTGGTTTTGTGTTTGTTCACAAGGTCATTTCTTAGCGTCTCTCTCTGGGCCCTGCCTGGAGCTCACACCCTGTTTCTGCCACTTCCCGCTGGGGACCATGGGCCAGGTGTTTCACCCTGTGCTGCTCAGTTTCTTTTATGATGAAATGATGCTGATGCTTTTTTACCTGCTTTGTTGGGTAGTTCTGGAGATTAAATGAGATAACTTAGGTAAAGCTCTCAGAACAGAGCTGGTTCGTAGAAGATGTTAGCAGGTGTTTTGTTGCTGTTGTGGTTACTACTACCACCCTGGTATGTCCTGGGTTTCCTAAAGGGAGGGGTTGTGTCTGTTCGTTGAGATTTGTATGCGTGGTGCTAAGCACATAGATGCTCAGAACATATTTGTCGAATAAATGAGTGGATGAAAGAACTCATGGAATGAAGTGGGGACGGCGGTAGCACCATGCTCATTGGGCTGCTGTGGGGATATAAGATAAGGCACTGTACCATTTTTGCACATAGTGGACATTCAGAAATGTTTGCTGGGTGAAGGTGGAGGAGCTGCCATGTGTTTATTTAAGGCCACTGGGTCTCAGGAGAGACATCGTTTCAGGGTGCAAATCAGCGGCATGAGAGTGGCTGCTAGCCTTTTGGGAGGAAGACTGGTCCGCTGACAGCTCCCTGGCAAGAGCTATCATAGATGAGAAGTTGCATCACTCATTGCCCTTTTCGTCCCCACCCCGTCTTTTCTCTCCACTAGAACCCTTGCCCAGAATCCAGCGCATCCTTCCTTTCCAGGATCACCTTCTGGTGGATCACAGGGTAAGGCCTGGCCCTCCTGCCTCGGGTGCAGGGTGGGGGAGGGGGAGACTTTGGGGTCGAGGGAGAGGGGGAGTGTGTGGCAGTGTTGTGTCCTGAGTGTGCCTGCCCTGGACAGGGGTCTCAGAGACACTGACCCTGTTGCCACATTCAGAAACTTTCGAATTGCGTGAAGAATAAAGCACTTAAACCTTCGCAGACAGCTTGGCCTAGGGCAGTTAAAAGGTTCACGCTCCTGAAGAATGTCTCGAACAGACGCTCATGACAATACTCTTGGCTTCACTTGGGAGCTGGGTATTTTTTTGCATTAGGAATAATTATTATTATTGTCATTGTTTCAAACCCCTCACCATTAGAATCACAATACACGTGCACCGTAGGAAACGTTGGTGAGAGAAACATGCGTAAATCAACGACTGAAGCACCAGAGGCCACTCAGGCAACACTTTGATGAGCTCCCTTCTCATCCTTTTCTTTTTCTGCGTCCCTCCTACCCCCACCACCTGCACCTTGTCAGCGTCTTACTGGGGCTTATTTGAATCTTCCCCTCTCCCTCTGTTCCTTGTCTTTATAAAGATTTTACAAGCATTTTTTAAATTGAGTATTTTTCATAACTAATTATTTTTTAAATTACTGTTAAAGAACACCATTGGGACAGTTAGTATAATTTAGATATCGACTGTGGGCTATGCCATCCATTCTAATATTTCTGATTTTTATCATTGTACTCTGGTTATGTAAGGGCATGTCTTTTTTCTTAGGGGGATGCACGCATGTTTAGGGTGAAGGTGTATAGAATCTGCAAGCTACTCTGAAACAATTCAGAAAAAAATGTGTTCACATGTGTGTTTGTAGAGACAGAGAAAACGATGCAGCAAACGTGGCAAAATGTTAATAGTGGTGAACTGTGTGAAAGGTAGACGGGAATTCTTGGGACAGTTCATGTCTTTTCTGTAAATTATTTCAAAATAGCCAGGTAAAATGTCAGCTTTACTTTTAACTATGGGTGTGCAAACCTGTAAACCTCACTAAATTTGCCACCCAGAGTTAACAGTTGTTTATGTTTTGCCATATTGGCCATCATAATTTTTTTTAAGTATATTGGAGCCATCCTGGTATTTCCCTCCTAGATATTCTGTGTCTAAGAAGTGAGGCCGTTTTTCCTGGGTGACCTAATAGAGTTTAGCAATAATTGTTCAATGTTCCCCATGTCCATCCGTGTTCAGATTGCCCCTGCCGCTCAACCGTCTTTGGCTGTGGGGCTGCCATGGCGTGGAGGTGGTGGCGGCGGGCGCCTGCGGGAAGGGCTGTGATCCTCTTCCCCTCAGCTCTCATCGCCTCCCTCCTGTGTTTCTGCCCCAGGTTGATGATCCGTGGCTACCGCCAGCCCCTGGAGAGCACTGACCTCTGGTCCCTGAATAAGGAGGACATGTCAGAACAAGTTGTGCCCATTTTGGTCAAGAACTGGAAGAAGGAATGTGCCAAGTCCAGAAGGTAAGTGTGAGTCCTCTTGCCACAGGGGAAAGCCAGATACCCTCTAGGGTCCCTGAGTCACCTCCTTCCTGTCACCGGGAGGAGATAAAGTAGAAGTATTTTCTGGGTCTCCCAGGCCATGGGAGTGAGTTAGGGTCTGATCCCAAGTTCATTGAGAAGGTAGAGGTGGCATTTGGTGAGTTCTGTTTTATACCACCCAGCGGGGCTGCCCCAGGGAAGGCGGATCATGGGGGAGACCAGGGAGGGCCTCAGAGGCTGCCTGTGTTCCTTTATGCCCTGGAGCCTTTGTTTTCCACTCAGAGGGCCTTCTGAGAATTCAGCAAGATAAACATTATCTCAAGCTATCTAACCTCTGACCAGTCATGTGAAAACCTGGGCAGGTGATATTGTATAGATTGTGTTTATTCATCTGTGAACTTGCATCTTGCCTGGGAGAACATGGTAAACTGGCTCGTTGGGCTCGAGCGTGGGCCACCCAAGGGGCACTGGCTCCGTTAGAACACTTTGGCCTTTACAGGGTCTCAGCTTGGGAGTTTACTGCATTGGGACACTGGCATATGGGTCACTTTGTTCCTGGAGGTGAAGTCAGATCTGGCACCTGCAACCCCTGCAGATGTAAGGGTGGTGAGAGGAGAGTCCTGTTCTAGGCTGGAATTTCTTGGTGTGGCCGCTTTAGTTAGCTAGAGAATGAAGGTAGCCCATGCCAGCTCTGGGCTGCTGAGGGTCTCGGGCCTCCAGCGGAACAGGCAGTGGCGGCCTGGGCAGGGGCGTCTGGCCTGACTTCTTGGCCTCAGGTCTCGACACCCATCCCCTCTAGTTCCTCTCTTTAGCCTTGAGTGACTCCTCTTAAAAGTCAGGTCTGAGCTGCCTTCTACCCCGCCCATCCTCCACCCTCTTGTCCCCATCTTTGGATTTTAAAATGCAGTGCTTCATTGGTTTCTATCAAATGGTTTTGAGTTTAACAAAATGGAGTGGAAATTTCTCTTTGACTTTTGGCCTCCTGTAGGTTAAGGACATTTTGGACTGTGGTTCCTGCTGACATGACAATAAAAGCTTCGGTGGCTCTGGAAAAGAGTTGGCCAGTTTTCTAAAAAGTTAAACAAACCCTGGCTGGTGTGGCTCAATGGACTGACCACTGGCCTGCAAACTGAAAAGTTACCAGTTCAATTCCTGGTCAGGGCACATGCCAGGGTTGTGGGCCAGGTCCCCAGGTGGGGGTGTGCAAGAGGCAACCGATCGACATTTCTCACTCTTTCTCCCTCCCTTCCCCTCTCTCTAAAAATAAATAAATAAAAAGTCTTTTAAAAAAGTTTTAAACAGTTATTGTACCATCTGGCAATCTACTTCTAGGTGTGTACCCCAGAGACCTGAAGCCATGTTCATAAAAAACTTGTGTAGCAGCTTTGTCGGTGATCGCTTAGCAGCCCAGACAACCGTTAGTCAGTGAGCAGCATACAGACCGTGGTGCAGCCATACAAGGGACTACATCTAAGCCAAAGGTGGCAAACACAAGGCCTGCTGGCCGAATCCGGCCCTCCACCTTGTTTTATCCAGCCTGGCGCCTTGTTTCTACCTGGCAACAGCGCCGAGCTCTTGCTTAACAGTTAAGGAGTAGTTAATTTATACAATCCTAAAATTACATACAACCCTTCGAAGGCAACCACGAGGCTGATGTGGCCCCTGGTGAAAATGAGGTTGACACCCCTGCTCTAAGCAACGCAAAGGAATTATCTCTTGATACGTTTGACAACATGGAAGAATCTTGAAATAATTATGTGGAGTGAACAAAGCCAGACAAGAGTACCTGCTAGGCGATTCCATTATATGCAGCTCTAGAAAATGGAAACCATTCTGTAGGAACGGGAATCAGGTCCGTGGCTGCCCGGACTGGGGAGGTGACAAAGGGATAGGGCCGCCTCTGGGGGTGAGGGTTGTCTTCATTTTCTTTACTCCTTGGTGGACTCACAGGTGTATACGTATGACAGAATTCATCGTGTTGTACACTTTAAATGTGCAGTTTCGTATATCGGTTATACCACAATAAAGCTGTGTATTAAAAAAACAGTAGTGTTTAAAGAAAGGGTGACCATTTACTTAGTTGTCTCTATTTCATAAAGGAAGGCGAACAGCAAATAACAAAAACAAAAGGAAGCAAAAGTCTTTGAAATATGCATGTTAAGCAGTGGTTCTCAACCCTTCAGAATCACTGTCCCCTTGAAGACAAAGATTTTGTAATGCCTCCTTTACTGGAGTTTGTTGAACAAACTTGAAAGGACTTGAGGCTTTGGCTAGAGAGAAATGACAAAGGTTTATTTAAGGGGTTTAGGGCATGCTAAGCAGGAACACAGCTAGGCAATACCCAGAGTATGGTCCCAGGATCCCGGTGTTTGAGTCTGTTGGCCTGCATGCACTGGTCCAAAGAAATGCACAAGCAGCAGTTTGCAGTGTGGAAAGGAAAATAGTTCAGTATTGTATTGGCCAGGCTGGAGATAGGAAGCTAATGCTTGAGACCTGACTCCTAGTGGTACGTAGGCACAGATTATATATAAGGCAAAATCAGATTAAATATAAGTCATCAAGGGTTAGGGGGTGTGAAGTCATCTGGGTGCTAATTGGTCAGAGGTAAGATAAGGATATTAAGTCATTTATTCAGGTCTTGAGGACAGTTCTGAGGTCTGCCCCAGAGTCTTCTGGTCTCATGGGAAAGTAAACAGGGGAGCTTACACAGGCCAAGCAAGATGTTATCTTTAGCCTGCCAGGGGTCCAGGCCTGTGACCTTTAGGCAGGGCTGGGCTACTGTCTTCTGCTACCTCAAGGGTTGCTGATTATCTGAGGGAAAGGCCAGGTCACTGAGGGGTACAGAGAGAAAGAGATATGATTTCTAGTGCTTGGGTTTAAAACTCAATTTAAACAAAATCGTGAGGACCCTTGGTAAGAGTTCTCACAGTAAGCAGTACATTTTTAGCCTCTGGCCTGGTCTGAGATGGAAATCCTCTACCTGACTGGTGGTCTGGCTCCTGGGCGTCAGGTGGTCTGGGTACATGAATGTTCTTTCCTGTGTCCTTTGGGGGTAATCAGGGTTACCTGCAGGTCTGATGTTCCGTATATCAAGGTATTGATGCAGGACTGGAAAGTTCAACCAATTAAGTTCCTAGGACAGTTCAAACAAGAATAGAATCATTTCTTCAAGCCTTAACCACCTTGATTTTAACAATTTAGCCACTTGATGATAGTGATTGCATTTTATTTCTGCATTCTATCCTTCAACTTTAAGGAAATAGATAAACAGAAATAACCCACCACATATCCAATTTATAAAATCAACAGAATATTCTCTCTAGACCTTAAAGGAAAACTAAAAGGTGAGGGATTTATACTGAATGACATGTATTTCAGGATTTAAATGCTCAGGTGTGCTCTTGAATATAAATGAGGAGTCGCTGGAGAATTGTCTGCGACAGCTCAGCTCTGCACTGCCTGGGTCTGTGCAGTTCTGGAGACCAGGCCCACCATCGCCCTCATAGACCAGGTTTTTGCTAAGTGAACACCAATGCTTGGCAAAGTTCCTAACAAAATACAGTCTTTCCTTAGTTTGCACAGTCAGTGTGTTACTGCTCAGGGCCTGGCCCTGAGCGGGTCTGCGTAGGGCCAGCTGTAGTGCGTGAGTTCTTGACTTCGTGTAGGAAAGATTTCACAACACGAGTCCTGGTGACTCTGAGGGTACTGTTTGTTTATTAAAGCTGGGGATGAAGAAACACGGGCTTAGCATAGAAGAGGCAATGGGGGAGCCCAGGCTGGGCTGCCTGAATTCACTGCGAAGTCAGAGAAAAGGGCTTTGGGGACAGGGGTGAAGGATTAGCCTGGGATGAGCTGCCCATTGCCTTGGAGTTTGGGAGACGTGTGCCTGGGGGGAAAGAAGTAGGGGTCTGGAGGGAATGGTGTGGGCTGCTCCCCAGAGGGAGAGCCTGTGTTGGGTCCTTTGTCTTGAGGCTTTTATTTCTTTCTTACAGGCAGGAATCTTAGGGGAGCTTCCAGGGGAGCGTTTCAGCAGACTATTCACGAGTTCTCCAGGTGTGCCCTTTCAGGGTCGTGGTCTCCTCTGATTAGTCAGTGACAGGGCAGAGGGTCTTTGGCCATTTCAGTGGTTCTGGCTTCCCCACCTGGTTTTGCTGCTTTTCTGGTCCTGGAGCCTAAATACAACTGAGTCCTAGTTGTTAACTCTAGGGAGGTGACCCTCTGCACCTGGCTGTAATTGCTCTGCCATTGTGTTCAGCTGTCTCAGTCTCCCTATTCCACTTGCCAAGGAAATTTCCTAGCTTCTCACTATCCTGTCTCAGTTGCATTCCTGAAAAAAAAAAAAAAAATTTGAGGCATATTTAAAATTGCAAAACAGAAAATACACACTGTGTGTGGATTTCTGTCAGAAGCTAGCATTGAATTCTAGACTTAGGTGATTGAGGCAGGCCTTTCACCCACATGGATGCCTGCTGGCGTCCTCCTCCCCTGGAACTGTTCTGTGCCTCACATAAGGTCCTGTCTCTGCCTCAGTCACTATGATAAACAGAGAATGGGAATTGACAGAGCAAGCCCTCTTGAGAAACCTGTGTTTTTGAGGAAGGAGAAAGCACTAAAAAACCAAGCCAAAACAAAAAAACATAAAAAGGAAGAACATCTTGAGTTATTTGCATTTGCAAGTGACTTAAAATCCTTCCAGGACTATGTTTTCCAAGGAAGGGCTCTTTGGGGTGGGGCTGAGGGGGAGGGTCACTCTCATCTGCGATTTCCAAAACCATTGTCCTATATATTGTAAGCTCTAAGAAGAGGGGAAATGTGTTTTAAGTTTGTAAAATCCCTTCTCCGTGATTGTAGACCAGATCCACCCTTCTCTGTCATATTGGGTATTATGGGTCAAAGACCCTGCTCAGAGTATATCTGGAAATGGGGAATTTTAATGAAGTTAAGACTTTTTAAGTTTGAGATTTTACCTTAGCTAGAAGATGAAAGATCTTATTTAACAAATGACAGACAAAGCCATCAGTAGCTCCTCACTGCTGCTGGGTTGGTCCCAGGCCCTTCCAACCTGCTCTCTTCACCTCTTCTCAAACTCCTTCGCTCCAGGCCTTGCTCATCCTGTGCCCCATGCCTGGGCTGCGCCCCCCCACCCTGTGCCCTCCAGCTGGACCCATTCCTCTACCCTGAAGCTCCTGGTTCACACAGGCCTGTGAAGATCCATTTCTCTCACGACACGAGGCTCCTTGATGGTGGGGCTCTTCCCAGTGTTTGGCCCAAAGCATGTGTCCAGTTCCTTCATGGATGAGTGACCGATGGGC
Organism: Anoura caudifer; assembly: GCA_004027475.1. NCBI lineage: Eukaryota > Metazoa > Chordata > Mammalia > Chiroptera > Phyllostomidae > Anoura > Anoura caudifer. The sequence continues at coordinate 40,783 of PVKU01006455.1, forward strand.
ACTTGTGCCCACATCAGAATCCAGTCAAGTCAGCAAGTCCCTTTCTCCCCCAGTTTCCAGCTTCCTCATCTGGTTCTCTTGCCCTGCTCTGGGCAGTTTTCCTGAGTCAGACCCTTCCCCCTTAACTTTCCATTCCCCTCCCATCCTGACCGTTCAGATGTCCTGCTTGCTTCCTCTCCCTTCCCAGAGCACCTTCCCCACATGCCTCCTGCCACTGACTGTTTGTTTTGTTTTTCCCCCTCTCTATGCCTTAGCTGATCCTTTCCACTGTTCTTGACCTCTTCCAACCAGGCCTGAGCTGTCCTCTTGGTCTGCTTGGAACCTCCGTGGCCCTTCAGCAGCCCATCTCTGACCATGGTAAACAGTCCTGGGTTAGCCAGGCCTCGCAGGCCCAGGGCCTGGGCCCAGCTTGGGAAGTGGTGCAGAGAACAGACACCAGAGGGCTGAGCCACTCCCTTCCTCTCTGCTCGCTGCCTTCTCCTCCTTGCCAAGAAGGGTTGTGTGCTGGAAAAAACACCAAAACCCTAGCCAGAAACCTAGCTTTAGGAAGTCAATAAAGTGGGCAGGAAGAGACTTTACGTGGTCACGTGGACAACATGAAAACCATAATCCTCTGTGGTCTGTGGAATGATGTCCCTCTTCCCCAAAGACATCCCCATCCTGATACCCAGAAGATGGGCATACGTTACCTTATATAGCACAGGGACTTGGCGATGTGATTAAGTGAAGGATTTTGAAATGGGGACACTGTTGTGCATTGCATGGGCCAAATAATCTTAAATGTCCTTATAAGATGGGCAGAGAGGAGGTCAGAGAGAGAGAGACAGAGAGACAGAGAGAGTGAAGATACAGAGCTGCTTGGTTTTGAAGCTCAAGGAAGGGGCTTTGACTCTAGGAATGGAGGTGACTTCTAGAAGCTGGAGAGGCAGGGAAACCAGTTCTCCCCAAGAGCTTCCAGAAGGAATGCAATCCTTCAGGCCCATTTTAGGTTTCTGACCTTCAGAAGTACAAGATGATACATTTGTGTTATTTTAAGTTGCTTAGTAGTCATTTGTTACAGCGGCTACAGGACGTTGTACAGTTTCACACAGAGTTCAGATTATACTCTGGGTGTGGTGGGAGGCCAGTGGGATTGGAGGAGAGTGAAGAGTTTTTAGGATGATCCCTCTGGCTGCTGTACAGGGAAATAGCTGTAAGGTGAGGAAATGGAGAGTGGTGAGGAGGTCCTGGCAGTGGTCACTTGCATGGGTTGGAGGCTGTGGAGCTGCAAAGGGTGAATAGATGACCACATACATCCTGTGAGTGGAACAGATGGGACACACGCCTGATTGGACCTGGGGCCCTGAAGGTGGGGGTTGAGGATGACCCCCATGTTTCTGGGCCTTTCCTGGGGCAGGGAGCACAGAGGAGAAAGATAAGGAGTTGACAGAGCCTAGACTAGTGCCCTCAGTTTGGAGGGGGGTGGAGCCAGGGCAGGTTGGAAGGCTCTGGTTTCCAGGGGAGAGTTCCACATGGTCTGGATGGGCAGATGTGGCCTAGATGTGACAAGGGAGAGTCCCCTGAAATTGAATGCTTATTCAGTGAACTCATGCTGTGGAATAATTCTGTAAGTTGTAAACATTAGAGCTTGGTGGGGATAAAGCTTAGAGTCCACGTTTTGCCATTTGAGAATGTTGCTTTAACTGCATTTTGGTAAATGGGAAGTGGGGATGTATCTCTTACTGCACAGCAAGTTACCCCCAAACCTGGCAGAGTAAAATAACAGTGTACATTTACTCTCTGGGTCAGGGATCCGAGAGTGGCCTAGCTGGGTGCTCTCACTCCGGGCTTCTCATGAGGTTGCATTCGGTATGGTGGCCAGGCCTGCGGGCCTCTGACAGCTCAGCGAGGGTTACAGGATCTGCTCCCAGGTTACACGTGGTTGGCGAGCTAGTGCTGGCCACTGGCAAGGTCTCGCCATAGGGGCTGTCCAGAGGGCTCTTTGAGTGTGCAGAGTGAATGCTGTGAGAGATGACAAGGTGAAAGCCACAGTGTGTTCTAAACCTAATCTTGGAAAAGATGTTCTATCATTTCTGCAATATCCTATTTTGAAAGAGGGGACTCCACAGGGGCATGTAGAGTTTCAATTTCTCTACTCCTTGCAAACACTTGTTATTATCTGATTTTCTGATGATAGCCAACCTAGTGGGTGTGAAGTAATATCTCACAGTGGTTTTGGTTTCCATTACTCCAATGACTAATGATGTTAAGCAACATTTCATATGCTTACAGGCAATTTGCATATGCTCTTTACCCCTTTTCAAATTGTGTTGTCTTTTTCTTAGTGAATTGGAAGAATTTGTTATGGGCTCTGGTTATAAGTCCTTTATCAGACTTTTTTAAAAAAGATTTTATTTATTTTATTTTTAGACAGGGGAAAGGAGGGAGAAAGAGAGGAAGAGAAGCATCAGTGTGTGGTTCCCTCTTGCATGCCCTCAACAGGGGACCTGGCCTGCAACCCAGGCATGTGCCCTGACTGGGAATCAGACCGGGGACCCTTTAGTCCACAGGCTGGCACTCAGTCCACTGAGTCAGACCAGCCAGGGCCAGACTTTTGATTTGCAAATATTTTCTTCCATTCTGTGGGCTGTCTTTCACTTTCTTTTTTCCCCCTACTTCTCGAAGACTGTGAGGATTCGGTTTCTTGATAGTGCCTTTTGAAGCATCATTGTTTTTGATTTTGATGAAGTCCAATTTATTTTCTTCTTTTGTTGCCCATGCTTTTGGTGTTGTATCTAAGAATCCATTGCCAAATTCCAAGGTCATAAAGATTTACTCCTATGCTGACTTCCAAGAATTCTATAGTTTAGCTCTACATTTAGGTCTCTGATCCATTTCAAGGTAACTTTTGTATATGATGTGAAGTAAGCATTCAGCGTCATCTTTGTATTATCTAGTTTTCTAGCAATATTTATTAAAAAGACTATTCTCGTCCCTTTGAATGGTCTTGACACCCTTGTCAAAAATCATTTGGGTTTATTTCTGGATACTTAATTCGATTCCATTGGTCCGTGTATGCCTGTTTCCTTATGCCTGCCTTAATTAAGGTTGTTTAACAGTAAGTTTTGAAATCGGGAAGTGTGAATCCTCTGACTTTGTTTTTCTTCTTCAAGATAGTTTTGGCTATTCCAGGTCCCTTGAGTTTCCATATAAATTTTAGATTAGCTTGTCAATTTCGACAAAGAAGCCACTGGGATTCTGATAGTGATTGCATTGAATCTGCTTGGAATGGGCGCCTTTCTGTGCCCTTCACGTATTTTAACTCATTTAATTTCCACAACAGCTCTGTGAGGTTAGCGTTACTCTTATCCCCACTTTCTAGACAAGGAAACTAAGGCCTAGAGAGGTTATGGTATTTGCCTGAAGTCATACTGCTGGCCAATGGCCGAGCCAGGATCCTGAGTCCATGTTCATAACCATCATGTTAAGCTGCCTCTGTGATGACTGGTTTACCTTGGCCAGGCCTCCCTGGAATGGTTCTCTAGCCCTCTCCTGCAGTCGGGGGCCTCAGTCTCAGGCACACCCCACAGGGCTCCACCTTCTTTATATTCCAGGAAGCCGGTGAAGATCGTGTACTCCTCCAACGATCCCGCCAAGCCCAAAGGGAGCTCCAAGGTGGATGTGAATGAGGAGGCTGAGGCTCTGATTGTCAAGTCCCCCCAGAAGGAGCGGGAGCCGTCCCTGTTCAAGGTGCTCTACAAGACCTTTGGGCCCTACTTTCTCATGAGCTTCCTATTCAAGGCCCTGCACGACCTTATGATGTTTGCCGGCCCGGAGCTCTTGAAGTAAGACCTCTTCCCTTCCAGCTGGGCAACTCTTCACATCCTTGACCTTTCTCTTGTGATGCTCCTAACTCTCCCGTGGGGTCATGTGGCATGCCCCAGGGGGCTTACAGCCCAGTCTCTTCCTCTGCCTGCTGTGCTTAGTGCTTTGCTTTATTAGCATTTTAATTAAGGCCACTTTGAGTGCAAGTAACAGAAACCTACTATGCTCCCTTGAAGCCAAAAGGGGGAAGATAGAGGATTGTCTTAGGAAGTGAAGAGCATGCCAGATCACATGAAAGCTGCAGCCTTAACCAGAAAGTCAGAAAGGAGGTCCCTACTTCTCTGTTGACCTCCCTCCCTCCCTCCATTTCTCTCTCACTGTCTCTTTGTTTCCTCTCTCTGTGTGACTCTTTGGGCCACACATTTGTTCTCTAACCCTTCCTGTTCTGTTCCCTTACAGTCTCTATTTGGTCACCTTTGGGTGACTCACAGATGGTGACATGGAACAGTCAGTGTGAGAAGCCTAAGTCCCCCTGTCATGCAAGAGTGGTTTGGGCAGTCTGCACACTCAGGTCACCATCTATAAACTTGAAGTACTAATGTTCACCTCACCCGGCTTGGGAGACAGTCAAAAATGCTGAAACCAAAAGACTTTTCCCTCCATGTGCCTGCATGGTGTGATGTCATTCTGGGCTCTGTCCTTGCTCCTTTGCAGATTTCTCATCAGCTTTGTGAATGACAAGAAGGCCCCAGACTGGCAAGGCTACTTCTACACGGTGCTCCTGTTTGTGTGTGCCTGCCTGCAGACCCTCGTGCTGCACCAGTACTTCCACATCTGCTTTGTCAGCGGAATGAGGATCAAGACCGCCGTCATTGGCGCCGTCTACCGGAAGGTGGGTGAGGCTGGGTCATGAGCAAGTGAGCTGACTTTGACATCTGCTGCGGCCTCAGAATCTGTAGGGACTTGGCCAGGTCACCCTGGGACCACCATGGGGATTGCAAGCCCAGCTTCTGGAGCAGTAGCACCGGGGTGGCTAAGTGACTGCCATTGACAAGGATTGACAGTTACGCATTAGGCCTCAGCAAGGCTGATTTCAGGGGTGTAGGGTGTCCCTGAGTCCCCATGTCAGCCACGAGAGGTTGAATTTCTTAGGTGTGGTATCTGATTTGGGGGGAAACCCAAGTTCAAATCCTTGTTCTGCTGTTCATAGTCTGTGTTTGAACTTGTTATGACTCTCTATTTGAACTGAGAAGATGGCCCATTCCCTGGATGACAGAGCACTTAGCAGGCATTTGTGCACCGCCTTAAAGAAACTGGATTACCTTCTTAGTTCCTGCGTTCTTTAGCGTCTAGGGCAAGGGCACCGCTTGGGCCCCATGGGTTGGGATAGTTGGAAAAAATGGACTAGATCATTGATTCTCAGCCCTGTCTGCAAGTTAGACTTACCTGGAGAGATTTAAAAACTTCGGATGCCCAGGCCTCACTCTGACCAACTAAATTAGGATCTCTGAGGGTGGGAGCCAAGCATCAGTATTTCTAAAAGTCCCCAGGTAATATTGTGAAACCATGTTTGAGAACCAGGGTGATTTTGTTCCTCCAGGTGATGTTTGGCCATTTCTGGAGATATTTTTGTTGTTATAACTGAGGGTGGGGGCGTCTAGTGGGGAAAGGCCAGGGATGCTGCTAAATGTCCTATAATGCATAGGACCACCCCACCAAGAAAGACCCAGGCTCAAATGCCAAGAATGCCAACATTGAGAAACCCTGGCCTACACCTTGGTTCTTCATTGTGTTTGGGGACCAGCAGCATTGGTATCACCTGGGAACCTGTTAGAAATGCAGAGTCTCAGGACCTGCCCCAGCCCTGCTGATTCTGCTAAATCAGAGCCTGTGTGGTAACAAATGTCCCAGGTGAGGTGAGTGCACATGTACCAGTGTGCAAAGCCCGAGTTTAGGTGACCTCTGCGGTCCCTTCCACATTGAAGAGCTCAAGATGGGGAGGCAGTGAGTGCCATCAATAAGAGTGAGGGCTTTGTGATGAGATGGATGAGCTGAGAAGGCAGGTAAGTTGGCAGGGGGGGAGGAAAGAGTAGTGGCCTTTCCATACTTGAGCGTTCTCCTTCCTTCACACATGCTTGGAGGCATTCCTGGGCTCTTTACCTGTGACACTCACCCTCTTTCCCTCTCCTTTGTCCCACAGGCCCTGGTGATCACCAATTCTGCCAGAAAATCCTCCACGGTTGGGGAGATTGTCAACCTCATGTCTGTGGATGCCCAGAGGTTCATGGACCTGACCACTTACATTAACATGATCTGGTCAGCCCCTCTGCAAGTCATCCTTGCACTCTACCTTCTGTGGCTGGTGTGTGTTTGGTGTGGTTCCCAGTCATGTGGGGAGGGACCTCTGTGGGTGGGTGGGGGGGGGTGGTGGTGAGGGAGCTGGTGTCCACGGTAAGAAGTCATGTAACTCACTGGTGTTTATGCTGTCATTTGCTTTTTATTTTCTGACCCATCAGCCAATTTCTGGATATTTTATTCCTTTCCTTGGTTGTTAGGTTTATGTTCCCTTTGGTGGAATGGTATTTGCATTTATCTTTTTTTGAAAGTGTATGTAATTAACAACCCAACAGCATACACTCCATATTTCTGCCACTGTATTCTCCCACATACTAACCTACCCATATATTCACTGGTCCTAAATTATGTTGGTCAAGATAATATCTTTTGATTGCAAAAGGTAGAAATATATCAGATGAATCAGCAAAGGTATGCTGACAACCAACAGCTTCTGAACAACAAACAACATGAAGAAACTAAATAGAGATGGCTGGGAAGCTAGAGAAGCCCTGTGGAAACTCTCCCTGGGGGAGAGAAGCTGAGGGAGTGGGTGGTGCCCTTGCCTAAGGTCCTCTCCATTTCCATAGGGCTGATGGGAGCTCTGATCTGGGCTTTGGCCTGTCTGCAAGGTCACCACAGCAGTTAACAATGCCCAGAGCCATTTGTGTCTGAGGAAAGGGAGCAAGCAGGAGCATCAGGTATCACCACCCAAACCTGGCCTTCCTGCTGGGACCACCCTGGTCAGACCAGCCAGTGCCCCAGGAGCCCTCAGCGCCTGCCTGGATCTAGCTGGATTCCCCAATCTGCCCAGCATATGAGCCCTCACAGAAGTCACTTCTACACAAGACCATCTTTTGCGTAACAAATGAGAGAGACTTAGCGAACTGGAGAGCTGCAGGAGCTCTCCGGGGACCTCAGGGATTCTCCAGGATCTGAGGGGCCAGAGAAAGCCATTAAAATTTTTTTTATTTATCCTCACCTGAGGATATGCTTATTGGTTTTAGGGAGAGAGGCAGGAGTGGGGGAGAGAGAAAGAGAGAAGCATCAATTGGTTGCTTCTGCATGTGCCCTAACTGGGGATCAAACCTGCAACCTAGGTATGTTCTCTGACTGGAAATTGAACCTGCAACCTTTTTTGGTGTGTGGGATGATGCTCCAACCAACTGACCCACCTGGTCAGGGCCAGAGAGCCATTTGTATATCCCCCTTCATTTCTATAGGGTGGGTGGGGGCTCTATCCAGGTCTCTGGTCTGCCTGCAAGGTTACTGCAGTATGCTTCTGGACACACCACCCAAGCCCGTTTTGGCCCCAAACAAAGGGAGCAAGCAGGACCAACAGGGCATTACTACACACATGTGGCCTCTCCACCTGTAGCCTGTCAAGCTAATTAGGCCAGTGCCCTGTATGCATTAGGCACCTGCTGGGCTTCTACTGGCTGCCAGAACCACCTGACATATACAGCCCACAGACTGCTTCTATATTAGGCCACTTCCCCAAGACTGGGGGAGAGAGCTATTTTGTCTAATTTGTATAAACAAACAGAAAGTCAAACAAAATGAAAAGACAGAAGAATCTCTGTCATATGAAAGAATTAAGAAAAATCCCCAGAATAAAAACCCTAAGGAAATGGAGATAAGTAATTTGCCTAATAAAGAATTCAAAGAAACAATCATAAGGATGCTCATAAACTTGAGAGTGGAATAGAGGAACTTAGGGAGAACAACAAAGAGAAAGTATAGGAAAGAAGAAAGCAGACCCAAAGAATACAATAACTGAAATGAAAAATACATTAGAAAGAATGAACAGCAAATTAGCTACACAGAAGAATGTATTAGAGACCTGAAACCCTAGTGGAAATCAACCAGTCAGAAAAGAAAAAAAGTAAAGAATTTTAATAAATGGGCATAGTCTAAGGGACCTCTGGGATAACATCAAGCGTACTAACATCTGTATCATAGGGGTTCCCAGAAGGAGAAGAAAGAAAGGGATAGAAAGCCTATTTGAAGAAATAATGGCTAAAAACTTTCCTAACCTGAGAAAGGGCACAGACATCCAGGGCCAAAAAGCACCGAGAGTTCCAAATAAGATGAACCAACCCAAAGAGGCCCACACCAGGACATACAGTAATTAAAATGGCAACAATTAAAGAGACAATGTTGAAGGCAGCAAGAGGAAAATTTACAAGTCAGAAGGGAGTGGTGGGACATCTCGAAAGTGCTGAAAGAAAGGAACCTACAACCTAGAATAATTGCTTCATTAAAGTTATCAATCATTCACCGTTGAAGGAGAAGCAGTGTCCCAGACAAGCAAGAACTAAAGGAGTTCAGCACCATTAAATCAGCTTTATAAGAACTGTTAAAGGGTCTTCTTTAAGCAGAAAAGGAAAGGCCATAACCCAAAATAAGAATATATGGGAAAGGAAAAAAATCTCACAGGTAATGCCAAATATTTAATAAATGCAGCAAATCAGATATTTAAAAGGTTACTATGAAGGTCCAGAGAAAAAAGTATGAAACAACTCAAACTAAAATACACAGTTAGGAGATACACAACACAGAAGGATCTAAAACATGACTTCGGTAACAAAGTGTGGAAGGGGAAGTAAAAACATGGTCCTTACAAAATATATTCAGACTTACTGTCTTCAAATAGATTGCTACAGATAAAGAGTGACAGATAAGGTGGGGCAAGAGTAGGCTTACAGTTCATATGGAAAAGGATCCAATAATTAATAAATACTGATACAAGAATAAACTCTTTCTCGTACTCACAACTGTATACCTGCTCTCGCCCCATCTGTACAAAAACCTCATGGTAACCACAAACCAAAAACCTACAAAAGGTACACAAAGAGCAAAGAGAAAGGAACACTAAACAGCAGTGAACCACAAGGGAAGAGATCAAAAGAAGAAAGGGAACGGAAGACAGCTATAAAACAACCGAAAAACAATGAACAACATGTCAATAAGTACATACTTACTAATTACTTTAAATGTAAATGGGTTAAGTGCTTCAGTGGAAAAGCATAGGGTGGCTGAATAGTTTAAAATCATGACCCATCGATGTGTTGGCTGTAAGACACTCAGTTCAGATCGAAAGACACGTACAGCTTGAGAAGGAAGGGATGGAAAAAAGATTCCATGCAAACAGAAACAAAAAGAAAGCAATATATTTTTGGACATGCCTCCTTGGGCAAGGGCAACAAAAGAAAAAAATAAATGAAACTATATCAAACTAAAGAGCTTTTGTACTGTGAAGGAAATCAAAACAAAAGACAGTCTGAATGGGAGAAGATATTTCCAAATGATATTAATCCAATAAAGGATTAATATCCAAAATATATGAGGAAAATCATACAACTTAACACCAAAAAAACCAAAGGACCTGACTAGACATTACTCCAAAGAGGACATAAGAATGGCGAACAGACCTGTTAAAGGATATTCAACATGACTAATCATCAGGGAAATGAAATGCAAATGAAAACCACAATGAGGTATTGTCTCACCTGTCAGACTGTCTATTATTAATAAGTCAACACATAACAAGTGTTGGTGAGGATGTGAAGGGGGAACCCTTGTGCACTGTTGGTGGAAATGTAAATAGGTGCAGCCACTATGGAAAACAGTATGGATGTTCCAAAAAATTAAAAATAGAACTGCCTTATAACCCAGCAATTGTACTTCTGGATATTTATGCAAAGAAAACATAAACACTAATTTGGAAAGATACATGCACTCCTGTGTTCAATGTAGCATTACTAGTAATAACCAAGATATAAAAGCAATCTAAATGAATACATAATGAAATATTATTTGGCAATAAAAAAGAATGAATTCTTTCTATTTGTGACATAATGGATAGACCTAGAGGGTATTATGCTAAGGGAAATAAGTCAGACAGAGAAAGACAAATACTGTATGATTTCACTTAGATGTGGAATCTAAAATAGCAGAATGTGACCCATAAAATAGCAGAAACAGACCCATAGTTACAGTGAACAAGCTGATAGTTGCCAAAGGGGGGTTGTGGACAGATGGGAATAAAAGAAAAAAAAGAAATGATGAAAAATGAGTTGGGAAAGTGGCAAGGGTAGAAAGAAAGTACTACATTCAAAATATTTGCACTAGAGTCCGCTACCAATGTCTGCTGAGTAGTAAGATGGTTAGAGCTTCCCATTTCAGGCAATAATACTTTTTCTTCTCTCTGGTTCCTTGGAGATCTCTCTCTCTTTTTTAATCCTCACCTGAGGATATATTAGTTGATTCCAGAGAGAGAGAAGCATTGATGTGAGAGGGACATCAGCCAGTTGCTTCCCGTATGCACTGTGGTTGGGGGCAAAACCTGAAACCCAGTCATGTGCCCTGACCGGGAATTGAATCAGCAACCTTTTGGTTTACAGAATGACCTCCAGCCAACCGAGTCACACTGGCTAGGGCTCCTTGGAGATCTCTTGATGCAATTTTGTGTTTGAGGCAGATAGGATTACAGCATCCAGTGTTATGGCTGCAGGCATAATTGCAACATCGGAGTACATTTTCCTAAAAATTTCAAAAAAATCCCACAATTTTAAAATAGCCTAAGCAAATGCAATTTTGAGAGTGTATGAGTGTAACTAAAAAGTCCAGGGACTTCAGACATGGTTGGATCTAGGAGTTCAAGGAGTGCTGCAGGGACTTAGCTTTGCTCTTTAATCATTTTTTAGTCATGTTTTCCTGCCAGTTGACCTTATTCCCAATGGGATTTCCCTAAGTGGCTTTTATAGCTTTGGGCTTGTATTACTTTTACAGATAGTGGTGTCAGAGAAAAGAGCACTGCTATTTACCTTAGAGCCCCGGGGAGCATTCTGATTGGCCTGGCACCATCTTTTTCACATTCCTAAACCAATCATTGTGAAGCAGAAGGAAAATTCCTGTCTGGTTGGGGACCACTGGCGTAGGCCAAAAATAGGTTTCTCTGATTGGCCAGCCTAGGTCACAAGCCCTCTCATTGTGGAAGGGGTGGAGGTATGATTGACAGCCCTTCTACCAGAAGAGGGGCAGTTTCCAAAATCAGAAGATGATGAGCAAAGATGTTCATATCCTATCACATGCCTTATTCTTCCCCCCCCTCTGAGCCTTTGCATGTGCCTTTCCTTCCACCAGGAACACCCTTCCATCCTTCCTCCCTAAGGATGAAATGCTATCCACCCCTCAAGACTGTGACCAGTGCCACTGATTTTTTTCCTTCTCAGTTAGATGGACTTATTCCTCTTTTGAATCCCAATAGCTTAAGTATAGAAACTCATCTGATTTTACCTTTTAAAATGGTGTTTTGCACACTCGGTGTAACACCCCCTCCTCTCTTGGGAATGTGGTAGCTACTCACGGACTCGCAGGGTCTTGTTTTTAGAACCTGTGGGTGCAGTCCCAGAGGGGCCTGCTGCATAATAGGTACACTACAAATTATCTATTGATTCGGCTGTATTTTATGGTTTCTGTGTATTTATAGAGCAGCTGGCAAATGATTATAAATTGTTTCTCTTAATGAAACTTAGAAAATAAATACTAGAATTTAGATATCAAAATTAGTGCCTTTTTGGCACCCACTTCCCCAAAAAGTGCTGCTGTGAACAAAATATTTTTGGAATACTTCTTTTAGAATTGCCTTTGGGTTGGTTTATGAACTATTAAGAAAATTGGTTTGTTTCAGTGAGGGTTGCTGAATGTATTATCTGTATTTGGGGCCGGTTAGTTGTCTGTTGTGGGGGTGCTGCTCTATGTGTTGTAGGATGTTTGGCAGCATCCCTGGCCTCTACTCACAAGACACCAGTAACACAAAACTCTCACTCCCCGGTTATGGCAGCCTGAATGTCTCTAGACATTGCCAGATGTCCCCTTGGGGGAAATTCCTACTTGGTTGGAGACCACAGGCTTAGAGTAAAACTAGTTTTCTCTATTTTGATCCTCAAAAACATGGTATAGGATAGTGGATGACAGTATGGACTCTGGACTCTGACTGCCTGGGTTTATTAAATCCTGCTTCGTTCCATCGCTAGCTCTATGACTTAACTCTTAATGTCCCTAAGTCTCAGTGTCCTTTTCTGTAAATTGGTGATGATGACAGAACCTCTTATCTGAGGGATATTGAGACAATTGAGTACATTAATGCAAATAATGTTTATGGAACTGTGCATGGTACACAGATGTTCTCAGTTTCTTTTAGCTACTATTTGTTGTCAACATTCTGAATGCTTTAGTTTGTTGGTAGAAATCACCTTTGTTCTCAAAGGTAGATTAATCTTCACTTCATTTGGATTAGTGGAGTATTTTTTTTTGGAACTAGGCCTGGAGCCCTTGCAGGTGACTACTGGCAAGGGACTAACACCCCTGTTTTTCTGGAAGTGTAAGGGGAAAAAAGAACCACAGGACCCTATAATTCCATCTCTATCTTTTAGCTAAGTAAATCCACACAGGGCCAACTTTTCAGGCTGTCTCCTTGTATTTGTGGAATTTGAAAGATACAGACCTGTATTGTTACCTCCTATCAACCTCTCGGAGACTGTAGTTTCCTTGTTTGCAAATGGGACAAGAAAAAATCTTCAAGCTCTTATCTGTAAATCTCAGTCAAATACCTCTGAAAATCCGAAGTTTTTCTTAACTCATTTGGTGGTGAACCTTGACCTGAATGGATGTGAACTTTTTATAACCTTGATTGTTTCTCTCCATGTGAATATACTTATTTTGCTGCTGAAAAATCAATGCATTTGACTGTGGAGTGCTGTGCCAGGGCCTGCTGGGGATGGGTGCAGTCAAAGGGCATACCCCTGTGTGTCAGGAGTCCCCACATGCATGCCGGGCCGGTGATTCAGGAGAACGCAGGGCTATAATTTGTTACAGCAGGCTGAGGGGAGGGCAGAGCTGCAGGGTCAAAGTTTTGGGTAAAACCAGGTACAGGCTTCTAAGCATCCTTTCAGTGGAGTCACACGGGATGCCCTTGACTGCCAGCAGCCAGGTGTGACAGCTTGTGGGGAGTGTTGCCAGCCAGGGAAGCTCAGTAAAGGCCTGGAGTCCAGGGTTTTTATCGGGGACTGGTCACATAGTCAGCCTCTGCCTGGCACTTGCCAAGCTCGCAGACTTCCAGAAGGAAAAGGGGGTTCAGCACACACCAGGTTGTTTGTACCAACAGTTTAGGCACAGGGAGCCAGTTGGATCAGTTCTGAGAATGTGGGAACCCTCCCCAAACCTGAGCTCCCACATGCAGCCAAGGGCCAGGTTTGTAAGCAGACCTTCGCACAAGGTAAATCCTCAGGCTGGCTGCGTTAACTGTTTTCTGCTCAAGACTTTATTACCTTTCTAAAACTCTAAAGTTCGAATTTGCAAAACTCATTTGGTCCCAAGGGTTCCGATAAAGGGTCATGGACCTGCATGTTCTTAAAGGGGTTGTGGCATCCCCCAAGATGGTCAGGAATAGATCTGAAAAAATTTAACAGCCCGTCATTGGGTTAAAGTAACATAACTACGGCAAACTTGCTGGCAGAGTCGGAGCAGGGAGGCTCAGCCTGGCGAAGCCCTGTGTGAAGGCCTTTGTTTTCTTTCCTCCCCTAGAACCTGGGCCCCTCCGTCCTGGCCGGTGTGGCTGTGATGATCCTCATGGTTCCCCTCAATGCTGTCATGGCCATGAAGACCAAGACCTACCAGGTACGCTCTCTGTCTCCACAGGACTCCAGGCTGGGCTCTGGCCTGTGGGTTTTAGCTGAGCTCCTTCTGCTCAGGATGTGGGGTTCTCAGCCTTGCCTGCCTGTTGGGATCCCCTGAGGAGCTTGAACAAATACTGACGTCCAGGCCCCACTCCTGGGATTCTGATTCAACTAATATGGGCAGGGCCTGGTCATCCAGAGTCTTTAAAGCTTCCCTGGTGATTACAATGGGCAGCCAAGGTTGTGAGCTCCTGAAATCATTAGACCTAGTAAGCCAGTGACTGAAAGCATGTTCGTGAGCCTCTAAGAAATTCCTTATTTCCCAGGAATGTATTCATTTGTGTGTGTGTTTAAGAGGTAAACAAATATTACCCCTACTTTTTCCCTCTTACCTTGTGCTAGGTGCAGTGGTAAACTCTTTAGCTTCAGAGACACTTGGTATTTTTTAAGTTTCTAAATACCCAAGTAGCAGAGTGAATGCCTTCATATTATTTTTAAAAAAGTCCAAATAATGCAAAGGTTTATAGATTAAAAGGGGACATCCCCTTTCCTACCCTCAACCGCAGTGAACACCGTGAAGCAAATTCTAGAACTTTCTATGCGTTAATGTAGAGATCTGGTTAAATAGTTAGGTTTGGTGTATATATGCGTGTGGGGTTTTTTCTTTAATTGTTACCACATATATTTTACACAGACGGGCCTGTTTGGTAGCCTAATGTCGTCATTTGACACCATGCCTTGGGGGTCTTGAGCATGCCACAGCCTGACTTCATTCTCTTGAATGAAGAGAATGCTATGGTGCCTAATGGTCCACTGGGCCAGAGTTTTTTCTTTGCTCCCTTGTCGAAGGCTGTTGGCTATTTACGAAGTGCCTGTGGCATTGAAAGAGGAGGGCCTGACCTCACTGATGATGTCTTAGGAGAGAGGACTTCAGGATGTGGGCCTGTTGGAACGAGGCCTCCTCAGGAGGGGGGCGGGGGGGCAGGAGAGAATAGGCAAGGAAGGGGGCTTGTGGCTGTGTCAACTTTTATCCTCTTGATATGTAGGCTTCCCTGAGCAGCCTGCCTCTGAAACAGCTTCTTAAAGTGTCCTCGTCTGTGGCCCTGGCATGACCATAGCATTTAATGATCGGGTTCTCATGAGCGTTAAATGACTAAATGCATGTAAAGTGCTCATAAAAGTGCCTGGCATATGGAAAGAGCCAGATGCTATTAGAAATATTTAACAATATATGGCGCAGGCACCCAGGGGTCGGAACTAGTTCTGGCTGTTGTAGGAACACTTCGTTGTTGTAACAACCATGCCCTGGCTGCAAATTTATAAAATAACAACATGGAGGGGAAAACTTAAATGATTTCTCTCATGTTTGGATCTGTGGAGTAGGAACCATGTCCCCCTTTCTTCCCTGGATACCTGAAGGATTTTCTTGTCTATTCCTCAATCTAATAGGTTTCTTTGTGTTTAATTTAATGTGATTCGAAGCAGGTTTTTTTTTTTCTCATTGATAAGAGTCTCTTGGAGTGCTCTCCAGGTCCGCAGTAGGGTTCATGCAATTGCAGGTTCAGCTCAGTTTTTGCACCCTTAGGAAGGCCCCTTCTTAGCAGGTAGGGGTGTGGAGTAACGGTTTGCTGCCAGGACTGGAAGTGAGCAGGCCAGCTCCAGAAATGAGTTGATTGCTCTTCTCTTTGAAGGTAGCCCACATGAAGAGCAAAGACAGTCGGATTAAGCTGATGAATGAAATTCTCAATGGGATCAAAGTGCTCAAGCTCTACGCCTGGGAGCTGGCATTCAAAGACAAGGTGCTGGCCATCAGGCAGGAGGAGCTGAAGGTGCTGAAAAAATCTGCCTACCTGGCAGCTGTGGGGACCTTCACCTGGGTCTGCACACCTTTCCTGGTGAGTGAAGCCAGATCTATCTTGGCCCATATTATTTTATGTTTTGTTTTGTTTTCATACCTAAGTATTTTTAAAATGTCACTATTCCAACAAGGTCTTCTCCTGTCATTCCCTTTAAAATTGCCACATGCACTCATATCCTTTATTTTATTCATCATACTTAGCAGTTTCCAACCCAGGGTACTCAAAGCAGCCAGTTCAGGAACTGTTTGTTACAGGATCCCTGTGAAATGAGGAGTTTGCACCAGAATGTGCACCAGAATTTCCACCAGCACTCTCTGTGTCCTTCATCGAGAAAGTCTTGCTAAGCATACAAGTGTCAGCTGAACCAAACTGCGTGCTCAGTGCCGTAGCTGAGCTACATTATGGTGTCGGGGCCTTCCCTATTGCTGACTGGCCACAAACTTGTATTGGCCGTGACCTGTGCACCACACTTTGAGTGGCAGTGCCAAACACACTCCAGAATTTACTTATTGTTTCATTTATTGTGTCTCCACTGGAGTGTCAACTCCAGGAAGGCAGGGATTTTGTGCTTTCTGTTCACTGCTCTGTCTTCGGTGCCTAAACTAGTGCAAGTTGGTACCCAACAAATATTTTTCATTGATTGCAAAAAAAAAAAAATTCAAACCATACAGAAAGTTATAAAATGAACATTATGTTGTCTTCCCTCCCATCTGTTTCTCTCCTCCAAAGTGACAATTTCATGTATCTTTCAGAAAAAAAGTTTATGTATTTGGATATTTAAAGAATATTTTTAATATATTGAAATGGAGTCATACTCTACCTTAGTGTTCTAGACCTTTTTGGACTTAACTATATAAACTCTCGGTTCCTGCTCAGATCTGCTTCGTCTGTTTCAACGAATGCTTGTGCAGTGCATAGGTGTGCCGTAGCTGACTTAGCCTGTCTCCCAGCCCTGGCTCTTTAGGATGGTTCTCGTTCTTTGCTCTCATGATCCACGCTACAGCGAATGTTCCAATATGCATGGTTTGGGGTAGTTTAATGGGTCTGTCCCAGGCTGGCTAGCTTTGAAAAGTTTAAAGACAACAGTGCAAGCTACTCTTTTTACAAAGATGGTCCCAAACCAAGAGGCCATATGGAGATGGACCACGCACAGTTGATAGCTGAGAATGGTTAAGGATGATTTCAGATGGCACAGGTGCCCATGTTTGTGTTTTTCTTTCTGTCTTGGAATTCTAACTATGTCTTAAAATGTTGTGCTAATAATGATTATTAGTTAGTTATATCAGCAAATATATATTCTTATGGGAAGTTCTATGAACTAAAAGCACACATTTTCATAAGTTTCTTTTAAACTAACATTTGCTTCACCACAGCTGAATTGCATGTGGAATGTTTAAGGAAGCTCCTGCCTTTTTTAAAAAGATTTTATTTATTTTTTTAGAGAGGAGGGGAGGGAGAATGAGAGGGAGAGAAACATTGATCAGTTGCCTCTCTCAGGCCCCTAACTGGGAACCTGGCCTGCAGCCCAGGCATGTACCCTGACTGGGAGTTAAACCAGTGACCTTTGGGTTGGCAAGCCAGCGCTCAATCCGTTGAGCCACACCAGCCAGGGGACCTGTCTGTTCAGTGTCTGTCGAAGTGTATTCATTCTGACACTGGATTTTATTGGGCTCAGCTTAATGTCTTCAGAGTCAGAACCCTCCTGCTAGGCAGTGTGGGGAGAAGCAGCAATGCTCACACTCGGGGAGTATTGGGATCACGGGGCGGGGGGCAGGGCCGGCTTGCTAAGGCACAGCTCCCTGGGCCCCACCCACATTTTCAGGTCTAGTAGGTCTGTGTAGGGCCTGAGTATTAGTAGTTCTAACATGTTCCCAGGTGCTACTGATGCTGTTGGTTTGGGGTACACACTTTGGGGACCATTGGAGTAAATCCTCACTCTTCAGTGTGGCTCACAACCAGCATGGTATTACCTGGTTGTGTATTAGAAATGCACACCCTCATACCTCACCCCAGACCAGGTGAAACAGAATCTGAATTTTAGCAGTCTCCCCTCAGGTGGTTTGAAAAACAATGTCAAAAAGTAGGAGTAAGCAGACTTTGTGCAGGACCAGCTAGTAAGTGTTGTAGGTGTTCTGAGCCATATGGTCTCTATCACAACTACTTACTGTAGCCACAGATAATACATAAATGAATGGTTGTGGCTGTGTTCCTATAAAAATTTATTTATAGATGCTGAATTCATAAATTTTTGCATCATAAAGTATTATTATGTTGATTTTAAAAAATCATTTAAAAATGTAAAAATCATTCTAAGCTCAAGGGCCAGACATCAACAGATGTGGACCACAGGCCATAGGATGCTGAGCCTGGAATGGAATGTTCCTCTGAGAGTCAGGACATCTGCTGAATTCTGCTACCCGCTCTCATCATGACCTGAAGCCCATCATTCTGCCTCTGTGCCTGTGGGTTTTCACATATGAAGCATGAAGGGGTTAGGCCAACAGGGATGTCACGTATAGGGCCCTGTGCTGCCCCACGTCCCATGCCCACACCAGACATCCACAGTCAGTCAGGATGTTCTCTCCCACCAAGTTCTGTGCGAGCAGCCCTCCAGGTGACCAGTGTCAATTGCCCGGAATTGGCACAAGAAGTGACTTGACATCTCTTAGCTCTTCCGGGCTAAGACTCCCCTTCCAGCTCAAACACGCCAGCATCTGGGTTAGAAAGTTCTGCTGTCTCATTCTGCTCACACTCCAGGCTCCCTGACCATCCCCAGGTACTTGACACCCCTCTTTGAGTTTTAAAAGTAAAAACAATATAACACTGGATGGTAGTTGTATAGCATGTTCATTTTATTATTTTCCTTTTTAAAAAAAATATTTTTTTATTTTTAGAGGGGAAAGGATGAAGAGAGAGAGAAAAAAACATTATCAGTTGCCACTCTCATGCCTCAACCCTGACCAGGAACCAAACCAGCAACCCTGTGGTCCACAGGCCATTGCTCAATCCACTGAGCCATACCAGCCAGGGCAATTTTTCTTTAAGTTGTTAAATAGTCTCTACATGTTTATAACTGTTTATTGCATTTTGTATATGTGATACATTTTGTTTTAAAAACAGCCATGCTGTCCTGAAGGACTTACAACAGGGTTTTGCGATCTCTATGCTGTTGACACTTGGGACCTGATCATTCTTTGTTTCTTTGGTGTGGGGGCTGTCCTCTGCATTGTACAGTGTTTAGCAACATTCCTGACCTCTGCCCTCTAGATGCCCAGTGGTGCCTGTCCCTCCACCTCTCCTGTTGTGACAAAATAGTCTCCAGCCATGCAAAGTGCACCCGCCCCCGTCCGCCCCAGCCTGGCTTCTTTTGTGTATTTACAGAGAAAGCCTACATATACAGCATAACAGTGACTATGTGCAAGTAATGTCATTAAACTTATACATCTCCTTTAGTTACTTTTGTACAAGTGAGAGCCATCATTCAGAAATCCAAGGTGTTTGAATTGCTTTTTTTGTTGTTATTGTTAAATAAGAAAAGATTGGCAATCAGAGGGAGCAAGTGTCAGGGTTTAGTCTGTGGTTTGTGTGCTTTTAGGACAGGGGATCCTTTTCCCACAGCCCTTTCTCCTGCACATTAGATCCTCTGATCAGACTGAGTTTCCACCTGGTCACCTGAATGTGCTGACCCTTCATTTATCATCTCCTGCCCTGATCTCCATTAGGAAGCTGTAGCAAGAGAGTGGGACTGGCTTGACCTTGAATCTGCCACTCATTTTTGGGGTGGGTGATGGGCTTCCTGAGTTGGAGTTTGTTGAGCTGTTGGGCATGAAACAGATGAGCCTGGGTGTCAGCTAGGACCTGGGCCGTGGCTGAGACACTGAAACCTCTTACTACATTAGGATAAAATATGTGGCCCTTGGTTTCATTGGAAGGTGTTTGCACATTCACTGGTGAATTCCTGTGCTTCAAGGATGATGAGGTATTTGCCCACTTGTAGGTGTGATGGAAGACAGAGGCCTGGGGAGGTCAGACAGGAGTGGGTATGCCATACAGTGGGATTGATGGGACTATTTTTCTGAAGTACGGAACCTGGCATTTATCATGTCCACTTAATGCACTTTCCTTAAAATAGCATCTCCAGGCAGCCAGCAATATTTAGCATTTTCTGTCTTGGAAGATTTGTGCACTTATTGCCTTCTACGTACCTTGTATCTCCCTTCATTAGATAATTACCTTTCCAGATGGTAGTTATCTGTAATTCTCCACTGACCAGATCATACATGGACGTTGTGTTTTTTTTTTTTGCTTGTATCCCTAGAACACAGGGGACTTGGCAAATGGTGCACATTCTGTAAGTGTATGTAGAGGATTGACTGAATAAATGAATGAATGAAATATTTGAGGAAACTGTTAGTCAGGAACTCTTTGCAAGAGGCAGGAACCAAACTCAGATTGACTAGAGTAAAATAAAAAGAAAGAGGAATTTTTGAGTCACGAAACTGAAAAGTCTAGGGAAGTGCTGGTTTTAAGTATGGTGAGGGTCTCAGGCATGGCTGGATCTAGGTGCTCCAATGATCCATAGCCATCTCTTAGCTCTGCTTTTTTCTTGGTTTTTTCTTTTGTCAGATATGTGCTCACCGTGCAGTTACAGTTTGTCCTGTCACCTTAGTAAAACTTCTGTGAGGAAAGAACCTTCCTTTCTCTGTTAGTTCCTGCAAAGCTGTGGGATTGAGTCTTGTTGATTATACTTGACTACATGCTTATCCTGAATCACTACAGCCAGGGAGACAGGAAGCTTGGATTAACCCTGCCTGGTCATGAGTTTGGGGTGGAGTATGGATGATTCATCTGTGGCTGAAGCTCATAGACTGAGATTGGGGGAGGTTCAGTTCCCCAAAGAAAAATTGAGGTGTTCTTACCAGCATCAGGAGGAATGGATGCTGGGCAGGCAGAAAGAACAGATGCCCACACAAGGAGATGTCAGGTTATTTTAGGGGTTGGGCTGGTGTCAGTAGTTCAGTCATTTGCTGAACTATTCAGTCATTTGCATTCTCACTGGTGGCACTTAGAGTGGGACAGTTGTTCTTCCTTGTTTGTGAAGGATTTCTCCCATTCTTTACTCTCACTCACTACAGCATGGTAGCCAACCCCAGCTCCCCACCTCCTGCTACCCCAGTCACCTTCACACACTTCTAAACACCCCCTGATAGAGAGAACCTGGCTAGTACCTATTTCCTAGTAGACTGTGAGTCTCAGTGAAATAGGCAGGCTGCTCCCTGGGTCCAGCTGGCAGGAAGCCAGGGACCCATTAATTGCCTTAAAGCTTTCCTTTCTCCTTACAGCCAGTTAGCAGCTAGACTGAAGGACGTTGCTGTCTGCAAGATTTAGTTTGGTGGTCACTCATGCATGCATGCTAGCAAGATAGACTGTCCTTTCGGTGACCTTCCCTTATTTAAATACTAAAAAGCACACCCCTGGGTGGAGATTTAATATGCTAATGAGACATGTGATTCATGAAGAAGCATGTAGTAGTTACACCGTGCAAACACCAAAGAGTGCCTGCCCACCTCTACATATTTAGATATTACACTTAGATGTCATCTTTCTTGCCTCAACTTATTTAAAATTGTTCCCTAGCTTTTGTTCAGGGAGCAACATTTCTCTTTTTCCCTTTAGATACTATCTCCCTTGGCACACAAACTGTATATAATAAACCTCTCACCTAAGTACTGCTTTATCAGGAACTCTCTTGATTTCTATCTCAGGAGTTCCCAAGTACCCTGGGTGGTTCAGTGGTAGGATTCTCGCCTGCCTCCTGGGTTTGGCTCCTGGCCAATGTGCCAGGCTCTACTTTGGTTTCTGGTGAGAAATCACAAGAACTCCGCATGCCAATGACATCAGGATCTCCATTTTGCTTCGCCTCAGAGCACACAGTGCGTGTCGCACAGTAGGTGCCCAGTTAGTAATTGATGGATGAATGAGTGACCCCTGCTTCCTGGAGAAGCCCGGTCTGTGGGTCTGACAGGGACCATGTGGTGTTGCTTCCTCTCTGCTTGTGCCCTGTGCTGCCAGCAGGCACTTGTCAGCGGGCCAAGGGAGCTGGCGTGTTCTGGTGGTGCGATGCTTGAGGCCTGGTTTTCTCCACTGCTAAGGAGATACATCTGAGTGTATGCCCTCCTGCCTTCAGTCAAGTCCATCCACCTACCCACCCACCCATCTACCTATCCATCTCTGCACCCACCCACACACATTACCTAAGTATCTGCCCTGGTCCAGGTGCTATCCCAGGCACCAATGATAGAGCAGTGAATACCACAGACAGAGTTCCCTGCCCTCATGGAGTGTTCATTCATTCTAACTGGGAGAGACAGATGGCAAACAATAGGCATAATAAATACATCATAGAGTGTGCCAAACTGTCATAGGTGCTGTGGGGGAAAAAGATTCAGGTTAGAGCTATGGGGAGGGCATCCATTTTACAGTTTTACCTAGGACGACTGAAGACCTCACTGAGAAGGCGACACTCGAGTCTTTACCTGATGGAGGTGAGGGGCCCTACCAGGGTGAGGAAAGAGTGGAAAGGCCCTGAGGCTGGAGGCTGGGCTCCGCCTGCCTCAGGGAGGAAATGACCGTGGAGGCCAGTGGGGCTGGAACAGAGGGAACAAGCTGGAGAACTGTAGGAGAGGAGGCCAGACAGTTACAGACATCGTGAGCCCTGGGGCCTAGCTGCTACAGTAAGCAAAATAGACTGACTTCGGTGAGGTGGGTTTTTAAAAAGTAATTTGTTATTTTTATTGCAGTGTAATTCACCATTTTTAAGTGTAAAATGCAGTGTCGTTTAGTATATTCACAGGGTCGCACAACTGCCACCACTTTCTGATTCCAGAACACTTCTGTCGCCCCAGAAAGAAACCCTCATTGGCAGTCACTCCCCATTCCCCCTATGCCCCCAGCCCTGGCACCAGCTACTCTACTTTCTGTCTCTGCAGATTTGCCCATTCTGGACGGTTCATTCAAAAGGAGTCACAGTGCTGTGTGGCCTTGTGCCTCTGCCTGCTGTCACGTAAAGCCTTGTTTCAGGGTCCTTCACACTGTGCGAGTCAGTGCTTCATTCCTTTCTATGGCCGAACGCTCTTCCTTTGTGTGATGTATTTGGGGAATTTCTAGTGAAGAGCACCTTCGGACAAGAGGTCGCTGCCTGGAAGAGGGGAGCCAGGGTGTGCAGGCATCCCAGGGAGCAGGTATCTGCGGCTTTTTGGGCGGCTTTTTGAGCGCCTCATCTCCCTCTCAGCCGAGGAGCCTGGAATGTGGCTGTGCCTTGCTGCATGGTCACCCAGCTTGTTATATGTTGGAGCCAGAACAGGAACCAGCTTGGCTCCCCGGTGCCTCGCTCTTGGGACTGGTTTATGGACTCTTTGGAAGAACCGTCCAAGGAGTTTGGAGTGAGTCCTGTAACAAATAAAAACAGCTGCCGTACATATGCTGCGTTTTGCTGCGCCCTGGGCACTGTGCTAAGCACTCCACCCAAGTGCCCGACTTCCTGCCGCAGCAGCTCTGCAAAGCTTATCAGGATCCCCGCTTTCTAGAGGGAGGCTCGCTTGGAGAAGTGAGGTGGCACACCCAGCTAATATGTGGCCAAACTTATGGTTTTAATTCTTAAGCTTTACGACCTTCTAATGGGCAACAAAGAAATGAGGCAGCTGAGACCCTGAAAATATACCGAACCACAGCCACACCGGAGGCTTCAACTTTACTCTCCTGACTTCCAGCTCTGCCCTGGGCCCAGTTTATGTCCCCCCACCCCAGTGGCTCTGGGAATCTGGGGCTAGCACGGGGCTGGGGACTTTTGTTCATCAGCCAGGTCCGAGGTTTTCCAGACTGCTTCTGGCAGCAGGTACCAGACGACCTCGTGGGATGCCTGTTGTTACCTACTCCTGGTGACACCTGGCACTGCTCTGTCCCTGGCAGTGAGGGCGGGGCACAGAAGTTCACCCACTGATCTTCTCCTTCCCCTCTACGCCAAGCAGATGGGCCCTGGATTATTCGGGCTGTCCCTCATTCCTCCTGGTGAGGGAAGTGATGTGCTCTTGTCTCTACAACCAAACCCAAACCTGGTTGCCTGGGAAATAAATCCCAGGAACTTAGGCAAGGCAGTAAAATCACAAGGCTTAAGGCAGGTCTGACTGTGGGGAAGGGAGTGGTGAGTGGCTGTTTTCTTTTCCTTCTTTTTATTTAAGTAAGGTTTTCTGTCCTCGGGGTATAAAATTACATAAAATTTTATAAGCTGGAAGGAACTTTAAACACTGGCATTAAGTCTCCACCTTCACCCCTGTTTCACGGATGAGACAACTGAGGCATGGGGGGGGGGGATAACTTGCCCGAGGTCCCATTCAGTGTTTTTGTGTCTCAGGGTCTGTTCTAGGCACCAACTATGCAGTTGTGTGCAGGACGAAGTCCCTGCCTTGGGGGAGTTTTATGTTTCAGTGCAGGAGCCAGACAGCTAATACATGTAACAGGACAATGAAAGGTGGGGGTGGGTGCTGTGAAGAACTATAACCCAGGATAGGAGGATGGGGAGCAATGGCAGGGCTGTTTCAGGTGGAGGGGCGGGTAAGACAGAGTAACCCAGCCACCACCACCTGGATGGGAAGGTTGTTTTAGGCAAAGGAAACTGCAAAGGCAAAGGCCCAGAGGTGTGATTATACTTTGTGTTTTGAGGAATCCCTCATGCCTCAGAGGAAGTGGGTGGGAGAGGACAGTAATTTTGGCTCCCGGTCATTCATTTATCCTGTTCATTCTCTGAGTGTTTGGTGAGTGCCTGTGGTGTACTAGGCATTGCCTTGGGCGTTTTCTGCTGCCTCCAGCCCCATGTGATTGCAACTGCCATGGGGAAGGCCTGAACTCGTGGCTGGGGGAGTGTAACTGCTCCTAGATTCTGACTCTGGCTCAGGGACAGTCAGTGATGGGCATTCTGCTTACAGGTGGCCCTGTGTACGTTTGCGGTCTACGTGACCATCGACGAGCGCAACATCCTGGATGCCCAGAAAGCCTTTGTGTCCTTGGCCTTGTTCAACATCCTCCGTTTCCCCCTGAATATTCTCCCCATGGTCATCAGCAGCATCGTGCAGGTACAGGCGAGGCTGGAGGACTTCAGGGAGGGTTCTCTGGGGGAGCAAAACAAAAGGGGGGCTTAACAATGTCCCTCGAGGTGGCTCCCTCTGCATTACTCATCCTGCTGTGCCCATGGGTGCCGTGAGGCCTGGAGCAGCTGCTTTTATGCCTTTTGGTCATGGCTCAAAGAAAGAAATACATTTTACTTCTTGACAGGGAACTCACACATAGGCATATGAAACAAAAGTTTAATACGAGCAGGCTTTCCCATGCTCTGTAAAATTCTTTCCGAAATATTCTATTTTATTCCAATTGGCTCTGTTCGGCCCTGCCCTGTGCCCTATTCTATCTTTTCAAAACTTCATCTTTTAGCCCACTAAGTTGATTTTACCAACTATTAATAGGCCTTGACCGAGACCCCCTAGAATTCCTAAAATTCATGCAGTGAACCTATAGGGAAAGGAAACTGCTCTGCCACACTTTTGCACCATTTGAACTTCTACCGCTTCCTGCCAGTAGTATTTTTCGCACTGTTCTCCCTTTCGTTGCACATATTCATGTTGAAAACCCCATTTTCAGCCACATAGATGAATCAGCCTCAACATTTGGTTGTTCAACTCTGGTTGTAGGCTTTATTTAAAAAAAAACAAGCAAATAAAAACTCCTTTTTATTATGAAATATTTCCAGTTTACAACAAAGTAGAGACTAGTATAATGAACTTTGTGAACCTGTCCCTCAGATTCAACATTTTGTCGCACTTGCTGTGTCTAACCCTTTTTCTATATTCCTCCCTCATTTGTCCTTCCCTCCCTTCATTTCTTTTTTCTTTGCTGAAAATTTTTAAGCAAATCCAAGACCTCTTGACCTTTCACTCAAATACTTCAGCGTGCATATCTTCTTACATAATTATGAGACCATTTTCATGCCTAACAAAAGAGTAATTTCTTAAAATAATATGCAGTCCATATAAAATGTTCTGGATTGTCTCATGAATGTCTTTACTGTTGGGCTGTTTGACTCCGAACCTGTTTTTTTTTAAATTTACTTTTATTGGGATGCATTTGACAGGTAGTGTTGTGCATGTTCAGCGCGCTGATACATTGTAGTACGGCGACCTCTGCAGTGCCAGCCAGCACCTCTGTAACGCCATGTAATGACCACTTCCCTTCGGTGATGGGAACAATTAAGGTCTAGTCTCTTAGCAACTTTGAATTTATAATCCAGTATTGTTGACCCGGAGCACTAACTATGCTGTGCACTCCATCTCCAGGATTTGCTTATCTCCTAGCTGCAAATTTGTGCCTTAAAGGGGATTATTGCTTTTGGTTATTATGTTTCTTAAGTCCCTTTGCATACAGGACAGTCCTTTTTAATACTGGTTGTGGGTTTTTAAAGGAAAAGAAACAAGAACCAAAACCTGTCTTACTTTTTATTCGAAGGCATGTGCTGGTTGTAGGAAATGCAGAGCCTTAGAAATGGGGGAGGATGTGGGCCCCTGTGTACCCAGGGGAAACCGCTGCATATTAGCCTCGGGTCTGTTTTGCAAAAATGCTTTTAAAAATAATTGCACCTTGTAATTGCTTCCTGTGTAGGCGAGTGTCTCCCTCAAACGCCTCAGGATCTTTCTGTCTCACGAGGAGCTGGAGCCTGACAGCATCGAGCGACGGCCCATCAAAGACGGTGTGTGTGTTTGGTCCCTCTGTGCCAGGATGGCCGCCCTGCCACCAAGGCTGTCCTCTGTTTGGCTCTTCCCAGCAGCTTGTCTGCAAGGCCACAGGAAGCAGGATCTCTGCAGAGTGGGGTGGACTCTAGGGCCTTGTCTTACACCTGCCAGGAGGGTGAAATTGCACTTCTGCTTTCTTGCTTAGAGGCAGCCAATGGGTGTGGTCCCCCCTGAAGGTCAGTTCCCAGGGGACCTGGACTTTGATTCCATGCTGGGCAGACTCACAGACAGAACTAGGATGTTGGAGACTGACCAGCCTCCAACACCTGTTAGTGGTGTGTGCTGGGGCGGGTCACTTCACTGCTCTAAGCCTGAGTTTCCCCATCTGGAGAATGGGAATGAAGGTGCTTTTCTTTGGCAGGGCGTATACGGATTTTATTAGTAGGTTTGTTTATTTTGCAGCTTATTAATTTGTCCTTTCCCAGTCAACGCCCCTGACCAAGGATCTGATCTCCAGGCATTTAATCTATTTTAACAGCACTAACAGCTGCTTCCACTTTCATGTCAGCACCACTCCGCCATGGGTGTTTGTTCTAAGGACATCGATGTAACACCCACCTACTGCTCCCTGAGGCACACAGAGAGGGGCTTTGGAAACTCCCATTTTATAGATGAGGAAACTGGCCTTGATAACTTGCCCGAGATTACACAGCTAGTAAGAACTAGAGTTGGGACCCACATGAGTAGTCAGTCAGTAGAACCTGTGCTCTTATCCACTGAGATTTACTGAGTACCTACTATGCGCCCAGCACTGTTCTAAGGACTCTGTGTATTGCCTTATTTACTGCTCATCACAGCCCTATGAGGTTAATCCCCATTATCATCAATCCCTTTTTGCGGATGAGGAGAGTTAGACACAGAGAAGTTAAGTAACTTTCCCATAGTTCTCCGGCTAGGAAGTGACTGTAAAGGGGCTTGAACCCATGCAGTCTGGCTCCAGAGCCTAATAAATACAGTCAGAGGAATGAATGTGTGTATATATTGGTTATAATGTGTGAGCAGTGCCTGGCACCTAGTAGGTTGTCAGGTGTCTTCAGTGGTGTGTAGAACACCTAGCACAGTGCCTGCTAAATCAGGAATGGTGGTGCGCCCTCCTTCTCTAGTGTGAATGAGAAAGTGAGCTGCGGCATTTTCAACTCGGTCTTGACACAGTGATGTTCTGGTGGGTCGTTCTTTGCTCTGGGGTGATTATAGGATGTTGAGCAGCATCCCTGGCCTCTACCCACTAGATGCCAGTAGCCCACACCCCAATTTTGACAACCAAAAATGTCTCTAGATATTATGTTTCTTGGGGAGCAAAGTCACCCCCACTTGAGAACCACTGCTTATTGGATGCTGGAAATCTTCCTCCTGACTCCCCTGGCCTGTGTTCATCCAGTTCTGCTGTCCTGAGGACCCTGGTCTCCCTTCCCACCAAAGGATGTGGGAACAGTGCCTTCTACCCAGGGTTCAATTTCCCTGCATAACACAGGGCCAAAACTTGGGGCAGGCAATGGAGGTTTTGAGCTACTGAAGTTGTTCACAGCTCACTGTAAGAGTCAGTTTGGAAAGTCCCTGGGCCTCCTGGAGTTGCTGCCCTGGTGGCAGTCTCCAAGGCAGTTTGACTTTCTGAGATGTTTATCCACGTCTCCAAGTGTGAGAACCAGCCACCTTGGCAGCCCCCGGCCAACTTTTATGGTTTACTAGCTTGTAAGACTCAAGTGGCTTTTCTTAAATTCCTTAAATAGCACTTTGTACTTTCTTCCTTGTTCTCTGTTTTCACAGGAAGTGGGGTGAAGGGCATGGTAAGGGAGAAGGTATAGTTAGGTTAACTTCCTCTCACCCCAAGTTTTTGTTTCTTTGATGTGTGGGAGAATTTATTTCTTCATTTGATCACCGAAAATCATCCCTGTCTTATCTCTAGGTGGTTTTGAGATGGCTCATAATAGAGTCAAAATTGTGTTTTTTTAAAGTGTGGGACAGGAGTAAAAGGACAGTAAGGGGAGGGAAGTCAGTGAGGACCACGGTAGGAGATCACCTGGCACGGCACACAATGCAGGCTTTGTCTCAAACACCCCTCCCCCAGGCCGCAACGCCCCACTTACTGCTCCACAGCCTGCTTTTCCATGGTTGATTATGGCTGGCACTTTAGAAAGACCTGCCATGATGTGAGCAGGGTGGGTGAAAGCAGAGAAGGAGAGGTGATGCAGGGAGATGAGTTAAGAGGCAGCCCTGAAATCCAGGAGTTTGGGAGGGTCCTGCTTTGAACATAAAGGAAGGGGCCCAGGGGGTGTGAGGAGGGCCGTTGACCTTGGCTTCTGCTTGGCCCTCCCAGCCAGAGCTGCCGGAACCTCCCCAAGACAGAATGAGGGAGGTCCCTGGAGCCCTGTGGAGTAACCCCGTGGGTCCCCCACTCCTCTGCGAGATGGGTGTCTGATGGCGCAATCTCCTGCTTTTCAAGGTGGAGCCCTCTTGCGGTTTCCTTTTGCTTTCTGGGTCAGAGACCATCTCCAAAACTGCTAATTGTGTTCTTTAGAAACTGAGACAGATGTAACCAGATAACGCCTACCAGCAGTGTTTAGTCTCTAGGGTTGAACTTTACTTGACTAGGGGGAAAAAAAGTAAGCCTCCTGCTCACTCTCAGTCCCGTGACTTTATCTGTGTCTGATGTGTTGCATCTGGTACTTTTCAGGCGGGGGCTCGAACAGCATCACTGTGAGGAATGCCACCTTTACGTGGGCCAGGAACAACCCTCCCACACTGAATGGGTAAGCCAGGACATGGAGAGAAGTACAGGGCTCTGGTTAAATGTGGGTTTAAATTCTAACCACACTGCAGCTTCATGACCTTGAGTAAGTCACTTTGCCTTTCTGAGCCTCAGTTACCCATCTGGGAAATAGATGCATTCACACCTGCCTGGGCTTCAGTGAGAAGCAGATGAAAGTGTGCCTGGCACAGAGGGTTCCCTTTCATTGTAGGTGACTTAAACCTTGCATAGATAACCTTCAGCAACAAAGGGAGATTTGTGGTATGCATAGCTGAGAACGGCCACTTTCGGGTTCAGGGTGATCCAGGGACCCAGTGCCATAAAGATTCTCTCCATCTCGTCTTTGTTCTGTTTCCCTCTCAGATGGCCTCTCCCCTCATGATGGCAAATGGCCCCCATCAACCCCAGGTGTACCCCCTACTGTGTTGAGAGACCTGCCTGCCTGTGATTGGCCCAGTTTGGGTCATGTGCTCCTCCTGAGCCATTATTGAGCTAGGAGAGATCCAGCACACTAATTGGCCAAGTTGGGTCCCAGGCTGTGATGTGGCTGGTTGTGGCAGGCAGGCTCGGGTCTGTGTCAGGAATTCTTGTCCCCTGGGATTTGCTCTCAGGATGGACTTGTTCTCTGTCCTTTCCAGGGTTCCCCAGCTGCCTCACTCCGCCTTTCTCACCTACCTCCCACCTAGTCTCTTTCCCACAAAGGGCTATATGTCCAGGGAATTGACCTTGTTCCCCAGGCAACTTGTCAAGTGCTTCTTATTTCCTTCTGACTGGCGGTCTTGCTCAGTGGCTTCTAGGCCTCCTTAAGGGACTCCCAAAGCACAGTGCTGGGGGCCATTTTTAAAAGCCAAATTTGTCCCCCATGCTCCTAAACAAATTCCTTCTTCTTGGGTAGCCAAATTACTGTTGTATTTTATTGAGGGGAGGAGGTGGGGTGGAGGACAAACTCCTCAGGGAAAAGGATCTATATAACATTTCCCTTGAAAATTAATGGTGGAGTTGCATGTTCAGGAAGTTCCTCCTTATGTCTAACTCTATTGCTGCCTACTTCAATTTTAGCTTTTTTCTCTCATTCTACTTCACAACTAAATAATATGTGTGCCTTCATCCTTTCCTTTGTTCTTCCAGAATCAAAGTCTTTCCTGTTCCAGTCTCCCTCACCCATCTTGACTTCCCAAATCTTCATCCAAACTTACTTTCTTCTCAGCCTCTAAAAATATTCCAGTCTCACCTGGATGATTGCAGGAGCTGCTTTACTCGGCCCTGTAATCCATTCCCCTCACTGTACAGGATCAAGTGAATAATCTGTGATCATGTAGCAGGTTCCCAAGAATTAAGCAGTGAGTGACAGCAAAATCTAACACCATTTCCACTAATATGTTAAAAATTGTAATAGAGGCTGTAGAAAAGCGCAGCCAATGTAAGCAAACCCAACAGAGTCCCTGGACAGCCCCCCTTCCCTGGTGGGTGGAGTCACAACTCCTACGCCTGTCGTGTGGCAGCCAATCTTACTGGTAGAACATCGGCCGTGTTGTCTTGTGCTTTGTTTACCAGTGTTTGTCAACGGGCAATTTCACTAAAGATCTGTTTCTGAAACCCACATTCATCCATATTAGGTCCCTTCAAACCCTTCAGTGGTTCTTCAGATCCTCTCAGGACTGGCCACCAGCCACCCACCTTCGGGACTGGCCGGCGTCCCTGCCCTGTCTTGTGTCAGTGACACATCCACCCCTGATCACACCTGTGATTCACAGTGTTGGCCTTTTCCTAAGCTGTTCCCAAGTTTCTGTGTCTGGCACACACTCTTCTTCAGAGTTCATTTTGAGGGGTCCTCTGTCCCCCAGAGCCCCTGTGTTGTGCCCCGAAACAAAGTTAATACCCCTCCATGTGGCTGGTAGCTCAGGACTCTCCTGCTGTCTCTGATTTCTCAGATGCATTGGCATAACTGAGAGGGAACACTTTCAGGTATGGTGTGATCTGTACTTGCAGGTACAGAAAGGCTTCTGAGACTTCACTGAACTAAGCTCAGCAGCAGAAATGCAGGAGGCATTTTCAAATCTCAGAGGCTCATGACAGCCCTGCCTTCTGCCTCTCTCTCCACTCAGGGTGAATCCAGCTCCGGTGGGGTTGGCGCACCAACCCCGCCAGCCTTATTCAGGTGAGAGCATGACTGAGACATGGTGTGTTGTGTCTTTTCAGCATCACCTTCTCCATTCCAGAAGGTTCCTTGGTGGCCGTGGTGGGCCAGGTGGGCTGTGGAAAGACGTCTCTGCTCTCAGCGCTCTTGGCTGAGATGGACAAGCTGGAGGGGCACGTGGCTATCAAGGTAGGAGGACGGGGGGTGGGGGGGTGGGTAGGCTGATGGTCTGAGAGTGTAACGCTGTGTTTTATTGTGGTCCCTGAGCATGAAACAAGAGCAGCGAGGCCTCTCTCTCGCCTTCTTTCTCTATCTCATTCTTTCTGCTCTTGTCTGTGCCATCCTAGGGAAGTGTCATTTATCTCCTGCTGTATACCAGCACCTAGAATAGTGCCAGGCATGTGGTGAGCACTCAGTAAATACTTAGTAATGTTCCCTGGCCTGCTCACTGTCTATTCCCTCCCCATCTCTGTCCCTCTGTGCATCTCGTGGTCTCTCTGTCCATGAGTCTTTCTGGCTTGTTCTCTCCATGGATCTCTCTGCATATCTCTTTTTGTAAAAGTGACAAAACTTACATTTTTGATTTATGTCATTGGAACTTGATGTTAGAGAATTCTTTTTAAGGGAACCATTTAAATTGAGTGTTCATTGAATTCTTAATATGGGACTAAAACAGACTGTGGTTTTATTGCTTTTAAATACACAAAGTACTTTGAACTATGCTGGTATATTCCTCAAGAGAGAGCCTAAGAGGCTGCTTTAGTGAACAAATGAGCCCTTTAGAAATCAAGAGCCTTGTTTGGCATTCAGCTCATTCCCCACGAGTGCCTTTTCCTGATGCAGGAATACTTCCCTTGATATTTTGTTGACACCAGCGTTACCTGGAGTGGCCTCTGCAGCGAACCCATCCGGCAGGATGTTTTGGGAATAAAGATTCCCCAGCTCAAACAAGCTTGGGAAATACTGCATACTCTGATTCCCTGTCTCTTGGACACTTAGAATAAACATTAACAAAGTAAAGGCTCTGAGAAGTCCTGCAAGGGGAAAAAACCCTATTTAATTTGGGTTAAGCCAGCATGGCCCAGACATATTTGCCTGTACCTCTTCGTTGTCTCTGCAGCAGCTTTTCACAGCTCCAGAACTACTGTCTCTTGGACTCTGCTTTTGGGGATGCTGGTTTTTGCTATTGTTTTTATTTCAGTGCAAAATCTTTGTTGATTATACAATGACCTTTCACCTAATATGCATTAGAAGAGTATATACATTACCATAGTTGGGTCCAAACTAATAACATCTAACTCGTTTTAGGAAATGTTCTGTCATCGCTTTCAAGTGCATGTTATAAAGTAAGATGAATGGGCAATGTGAGCTAGATTAATGGAAGAAAATGACAAATCATGGCAAGACCCACATTGTGTTCTGTTAACCCTGCATTTCCCCAACCACAGCACTGTTGACATTTTGGGCGGGATAAGTCCCTGTTGGGGGCTGTCCTTTGTACTACAGGATAGTGAGCAGCATCCCTGGCCTCTACCCACTAGATGCCTGTAGCAGCCTCCAGTTGTGACAACTTAAAGTGTCTCTAGACATTGTCAGATGGCCCCTGGAGGGCACAGTTACCCCTCGTGGAGAACCAGTGTTTTAAAGGAAAAAAGCCTTTAAATACAAAAGTGATGGATCTGGAATTTGAGGGAGTGCTGAGTGTTTGGTTTGAGAGGTTACACGTTTATTTGTGACTGGTTATTTTGCCCTGGTAAGGGAGTGCCAGCCCTTTTCTCGTGGTCTTCTTGACACCTTACATTGTGTGGAAATAAAGACACAACAGCTTTTGAAATGGACAGTTTTGATATAAATGTCCCTGCTTAAATTTCATCAAGGAAATTTTCTCAAGAAATGCTTTCTTGATGTTCCTAAGTCTTTCTTCTTAAAGGACTGTTTAAAGGTCTCCTATGTTTTTTTTCTCTTAGCATTTAATTTTTTAAATCATGTCAGGAACTTCCCATTTTGGGGAGTCAGGAGTTTTATTCAGTAATGTAAGTGTTGAGTGAATATTTACTAAAGACATAACTGTAATCTCCCTAGCGAGGGTTTCAACTCTTAAACTCCGGACACCGGACAGTGTGGGCTCTGATCTCGTCTCTGGCACCCGTTGTCCTTTGGGACTCAGTTTCTCTCTCATTGAAATGGTGGGTGGGATGAGAGTCACTTGTGAAGTAGGGCCTTTCTGGCACATGGGTGAGCTGGCTGCTGTCTTGTTAACCAAGTCTGTGTCTCCATCCCTTGCTTTCTTCTCGGCTTGCCATCTAGGGCTCAGTAGCATACATCCCCCAGCAGGCCTGGATTCAGAATCATTCTCTCCGGGAAAACATCCTTTTTGGACGCCAGCTACGGGAACAGTATTATAAAGCTGTGATAGAAGCCTGCGCCCTCCTCCCAGATCTGGAAATCCTGCCCAGCGGGGACCGGACAGAGATTGGTGAGAAGGTCAGTGTGGCTTCAGCATGGCCCTTGTGGCAGTCAGCTATTGCTGTGTAACAATCACAAAAAAATCTCAGTGGCTTATAACACTCATTCTCTTATTTGTGGGTGTGTGAGTGGACTGTGATCGGCTGACCCAGACTGGGCTCCGCTGGGTAACTCTGCTCCATAACAGCAATAATGACGTCATTACCACATCCTCTGGTGCCTTCCATCAGACTCCGAGATCAGGAGCCTTTCCTGTAGCCAGCCTTATTCAGTGCCACCAGCCACCCCACCCTTTGCAAAATACCCTCTGTGTCCTGGGTCTTTGCTCAACCGCTTTCTGGAGCCTCAGGTTTTCTCTTCCTCCTGTTCTGCAGGTGAGGCTAAATCCTGTGTGGGACTTGAACCCACATCCATGCAGGTGCAGTTTTATGCCTTTGCTGCTGCATAGGAGGAGGAGGATGGTGCCTCCCTGCAGGGTCTCCAGCCTGGGTCTGGTGCATCCCAAGCAGGTTGCCTTCTCTGCATGTCTTGAGGTTTCCCAGCAAACCCACCTTCTGCCACGTGTCTCCCCAGGGCGTGAACCTGTCTGGGGGCCAGAAGCAGCGCGTGAGCCTGGCCCGGGCTGTGTACTGTGACTCCGACATCTACCTCTTTGATGACCCCCTGTCGGCAGTGGATGCCCACGTGGGAAAACACATATTTGAAAATGTGATTGGCCCCAAGGGGATGCTGAAGAACAAGGTACTGGGGGAAGGGCAGGGCTTGAGGTCCGGCCCTTTCATGCTTTGGTTAAGTTGGAATGTGTCCCCTTGGCAGGTCCTGCACTTCCCAGGCTGTTTTTCTTTCTTTCTTTTTTTTTTTTTTATTGGGTTTCAGAACACTTTTCTAATTCTTCCCTTGGAAGCCTTCCCAGGATGGCCTTCATGCTCTTGTCATTAAGGGGGGAAGTCCTTGGCACTGACTTGAAGTCGTTGCCTCCACTTGGCCAAAAAAGGCCCTTCTTCCTGATTTAAAAATGGGGGTGGCTTTGTAGAAGAAAATTCCACCCCAAGGTCCCCTGTGACCGAGCAAGCAGCTCTCCCTTCCTTCCCGAAGTCCCCATGGCCCGAGGGACAGAGGTTTGGAGCAGGAAAATTGCCACAATACCTTGACCCAACAGGAAATAGTTCCCATCTTCTTTTATTATTTTATTTTATTTTTTAGAGGAATTCCAGGTGGGAGTACTGGTTCTTTCTTTTCTTTTTCACTGATTAAAATATAACACATGCCCATGGGAAAAATATAGCAGATTCAGAAAAACACGAAAAAGAAAAGCAAGAGTAATTATGTATCTTCTCACTGATTAGAGATTTTTGTATTTTAAGGTTTTTTTTTCTGAGTGTACAAACTTTTTTGATAGGGCTGTCATGTCATGCATATGTCTAGTGAGCATTGTGCCACTTGATCTGTTCTCATACCCACCACAAACAATTGTATATAGGC
Source organism: Anoura caudifer (assembly GCA_004027475.1). NCBI lineage: Eukaryota > Metazoa > Chordata > Mammalia > Chiroptera > Phyllostomidae > Anoura > Anoura caudifer. The sequence goes on from PVKU01006455.1 coordinate 76,128, forward strand.
CTAATTTTTAAATGTTAAAAAAAATTGTTATCAAAGTCACACATGCCCATGGTAACAAAGTCAAGGACTGTAAAGGGTCTGTGAAGTAAAAACAAAAAGGCCTTCCCCTCTCCTGCACCCGGCTTCTCTCTTGAGGGCCAGGGCCAGGAGTCTGGCCTGCTCTCTTAGTACAGCCCTCCAGTTCAGAACGGTCTTTACATTTTAAGTGGTCAGAAAACATCTGAAGAACAATAATAATTTTGTGACATATGAAAATGGCATCAATTTAAATATCAGCGTCCATAGATGACGCTGCGTGGGAACACCGCCGGCCCCTCCGTTTGTGTCTGTGGGTAGCTGCCGTGACACCACAGCCACAGAGCTGGCCGCCACACCTCGACGGGAGGGCCCGTGAAGCTGGAGGCACTTACCATCTGGCCCTTTAAGAAAAAGTTTGTCAGCTCATGTGAATAGTTTGATGAGTGTCTTCCCAGAATTTCAGATCATTAGATAAAAGATAGACACATGTACAAGTTTCAAGGTTTTTTGGGGGGTGGGGGCATGGGAGTAGGTGGTTACTTAAAAAATGAAGCCATTACATGTAAATTATTTTGCATCAGAGTCATTTTTTTATTTGTCCACTCATGCCTAGTTCTCTTTCTCCTTTTATCCCTTCAGATTTTTATTCAAAAATACCCCTTCCCATCACCGTTGTTAAAATTGCAACACCGCCCCCACCCTCAGTGCCCCAGTCTGCTTTGTGCTGCATGTCACCATCCTGCACGCAGTGTTTTACTCATGCCCTTCATTTCCCACTGAGCCCTGGGGTCAGGTGCAGGGCTGTTTGAGTGCTTCCCTGTTACCACTGCCCCCCACCCCAGGTCCTGGCATATGTGTCGAATGAAAGCACCCACAGACTGTGCCAGGCATGCATCCACCTTCAGACAGGAGCTCTGCCCTCCAGGTGCAGGGTGATTCCCTCTCACATGCGTGTGCTGACCTGCCTGGTCTCCACATTTCCCACAGACTCGGCTCCTGGTCACCCATGGTATCAGCTACCTGCCTCAGGTGGATGTCATCATCGTCATGAGTGGCGGCAAGATCTCTGAGATGGGCTCCTACCAGGAGCTGCTGGCCCAGGACGGGGCCTTCGCTGAGTTCCTGCGCACATACTCCAGTGCAGAACAGGAGCAGACGGAGCAGGACGATGGTAGGGAGCGTGGCCTGTGCCTCCAGTGCGCGTGGTGCCTTGCAGGGCCTCAGTTGTCCCCCGGAGGTTCCAATCAGCCGCTGAGCAGCTCATCAGGGTGTCAGGGGCTAGGCCAGGTTCCCTCTGGAACCACCTGCAAGGACCATTTTCACCTTCTCAGGCTAAATTGGGAAGGGGTCTCAGTGCTCTATGGCCTGGTCAGCAGACCTGGGCACAAGTCCTAATACTTTTCTGTGGTATGGCTTTGGACTTCCTGAGCTTCAGGGTCCTTGTGACAAAAATAGGGACAGTGATAATTATAGTCTTCTTGGCTCCCAAGAGGCTGTGAGAAGCCAGTGACACGCGTTTTAACCCAGATGTGAGGGTCATAAGGCAAGGTTTTTGAGTGTGCAGGCTTGGAGTTGGCAGGACCTGGGTTCAAATCCCAGCCTCAGCTCTTACCAGCTATGTGACCTCAAACCCCTTCTTAGCCTCAGTTTCCTCACTGGCAAAGCAGTATAACAGCAAAAACAGCCTTCCAGCATTTGATGTAGTTTTAATGTGCTGTATTATGTGAAGCCTCTGGCCTGGTGCCTGGCACATAGGGTTCAGTAGATGACAGCTAATGTCACTGCTCCCCTGGAAAGAGTTGCTTCTCTTTTATCCCCATGTCCTTGGCCCCTGCCAGGTCAGGACGAGCCTGCCCACTCTCCAGCCACTGCACCCTGTCTCCCCTTTCAGGCCAGGACTCTGAGATCAGGGACCTCTCAGAGGTGCCTTTTGAATTCTAGGCTGGGCCCTCACCCTGTCTTTATTTGGAGCAGATAGGGCAAGACTTCTAAGAATCCTGTTCTCTCTTATCAGTTGGTTAGAAGTCAAGGGATTGGTTTGCAGCCTTTCCAGGCTGCCCTGTGTTTCGTCGGTCAGACTGGTGTCTCAGACGGTCCTCTGCACACCTCTTTTCTCTGAGCCGCGGCCCATGTTAACACGGAGAGGTCATCTGATGCCTTTGCGGCTTTGGTTTCAGCTGTTGCTAAAAAAGAGTGGAACTACACAGAGGTCAACTGTCCTACCCTGAGCTCCCTCCTCCAGGAGCTAATTACAGACTTCTTGAGCCTCTGTGGCATGTTTGTGATATACTTGGTCCCCAAACAGGTCTCAGACAGACTGTCTGCAAGGGCGGGGCTGCAGGGCTGCCACATCGCCCAGCTCCCCTGGGCAAGGTTGTCTCTGGCGTGTCTGTGATCTGAAGGCACACAGCTGAGACAGAGTGCCTGCTGGAGCTCCCGTTCTCTGCAGAAGTCGTCTTGCCGAACCTCCTAACAACTCGTGAGGGAGGTGGAGTCATCACTCCCAGGTCACTGTGAGGAGACTGAGGCTTAAAGAAACTAGTCCCTTCTATGCCAGGAGCAGGAGATGCCCTGTCTGTGTGAAAGGGGCTGATCACTAAGAAAGCTACTTGCTCTTCATTGATTTAGTCATGTAACATGTTTATTGAGCACCTACTCTGTGTTAAGTACTTCTATTATTTTCCTAGGCCTGCTGTAACAAAGTACCACAAACAAGTGGCTTAAACAACAGAAATGTGTTGTCTCACAGTTCTGGAGGCTGGAAGTCTGAGGTCAAGGTGTCTGTGGGGTTGGTTCCTTCCAAGGCTGTGAGGGATTATGTGTTCCATGTTTCCTTCCAGCTTCTGGTGGTTTACCTGAAATCTCCAGCATTCCTTGGCTTGTTGGAGCATCTCCCCAATTTGCTTTCATCTTCACATGGCATTCTCCCTGTGTGTCTGTCTCTAAATCTACCCTGTCTTATAAGGACACCATTTATATAGGATTAGGGCCCACCCTAATGACCTCATCCTTTTTTTTTTTTGTAAGGTTTTATTTATTTATTTTTAGAGAGAGGGAAAGGGAGGGAGAAGGAGAGGGAAAGAAACATCAATGTGTGGTTGCCTTTCATGCACCTCCCCCTACTCAGTACCTGGCCTGCAACCCAGGCATGTTCCCTGACTGGGAATCTAACTGGTGACCCTTTGGTTTGCAGGCCGGCACTCAATCCTCTGAGCCACACCAGCCAAGCATAATGACTTCATCTTAACTAGTGACATCTGCAAAGGCCTTTTCTTCAAATATGGTCATATTCTGAGGTCCTAAGGGTTAGGACTTCAACATATGGATCTGGGTGCGGGTGAGGATGTAATTCAGCCCATAACAGCACTGTTCTAGGTTTTGGAGAGACAGAGGTGAACACTGTATAGATAAATCCCTATCCTCATGGAGCTTAGTACCTAGTGGGGAGAGGAAGGTAATAAACAAATCCACAAGTATAGGTGGTTTCATACAGCGTTAAGCACTATGAATTTTAAAAATGCAGGATAATGTGCTGGGGCATCACAGGATGCTCAGAGAAGCCCTCTGAGGGAGTGGCCTTGGCATGGAAAGGAGCCAGCAAGGAGAAAATGTAAGGAGCAGTGTTCTGACTTAGGGAACAGCAAGGGCCAAGGCCTCAGGCGTGAGCTCAGTTTGTATAAGAAGCATAAAGAAGGTTGCTGTGTCCAGATCATAGTAGGCACGGGATGGGGGTTGGGATGAGGCTGGCTGGGGGACCAGCCACCCGAGCCTTCAGGGTAAGGAGTTTAGGTTTTGGTCTGAATGCAGTGGAAAGCCACCAAATATGAGAAAGAGGAAGCAACTTGTTTGAGGACACTCGATGGCTGCAGGTGGGGCTGGCTCTCAGGCCTGGTCTCCAGGTTCCCAGTCCTCTGCTCCTTGAGTGGCCTCCAGGCCTGCCTGGGGTGGGAGCGAATTCCTCTGACTTTGAGTGTGCTGTGGAGGTTCTAGTGGCTTTTAGTATGTGTCTTATTGTAATATAATTCAAATACCATGCAATTCACCCAGTGAAAGTGTACAATCCAGTAATTTTTAGTATATTCAGAGTTATGTAACCCTTATCCACAGTCACTTTTAGAACATTTTCATCAGCCTTCAAGGAAACCTCAAATCCATTAGCAGTCACTGTCCATTTTCCCCCGGCCCCCCAAATCCCAGGTAACTGCCAGTCTACTTGCTGTCTCTATAGATTTGTCTGTTCTGAACATATAAGTGGGATTCTGTCACGTGGTATTTTCTTTCTGGCTTTCTTCACTTAGCATGATGTTTTCAAGGTTTATCTGTGTGGTAACATGTATCAATACCTCATTTCTTTTGATTGTTTAGTAATATGCTGATGTGGACACTGGCCCACAGTGTCCATGATATTACGGATGAGACGAAGCAAATTCACACGGACTACCGAGTCCTGTGGAGGAAAAGGGACGGCATGGCTACTCTCTAAAGAGGAGAGCGCCTCAGAGCGCCCCGACCCTTACCTTGACAGGCTTTTATTGGCTTTCTTATAGCATACATCAAAGAAGGTTTTCATTCATTATACTTAGGTTTGCTTTAAGTGATTATTTTTTACAGATAGCAACAGAAAGGATGTTACTGATTACTTCTTACAGATTAACAAGGAAAAAATGTTGCAAATGCAAGGGAATAATAAGAGTGACAGGTCTGGTTATACTTCAGTCCTTGGGAGAATTAGCACAGACTTCAGAAAGTTACTTTAAAGATATGCAGCAAGCACTCACCGCCTGAACTCAGGGTGAGAGAGTTTTAGCAAGAGCAAGTCACAAAGCAGCCTAGGTACAATGTAGGCCTGGTTTCCCACGGGAGAACCGATCCGTAGGTTTGGCGTCCTGCATGCTAACATGCGCCTATGGGCTTTCCCATAGGGCTGAGCTACCTTTGCCATTCCACGCAGGTAGGTTCCCTATAATATACCATTGTGTGAGCATACCTCATTTTATTTATCTTTATCAGCTGATGGACATTTTTGAATTGGTTTCACTTTTTGGCTACTATGCCACTATGCACCCTAGTTTTAAAAATGTTTTCTTTTGCCATGTTGAGATAGCTGACCCTCCCTTCAGCTTTTAAACTCTCTGGTTGGAAGGAGTTTCTACATGTTCATGCTCTTGTGGTTAGAAAGTTCTGCCTTGGGTCTAGCCCATTTCCTCTTGCTGCAAAGTCTCCTTCCTCTGAACCCAAGTCAAGCTAGGTCATATAATGGATGGTGGCTACTCCGAGATCACTGTATTTCACTGACATATTTGGTGAGCTACAGTGAGGTGAAAATAACCCTGAATGCTTTCCAGATCGACAGTGTGGGTTTTACGGAGTCTTTTTTTCCCCAGAATGAGGTCCCTGTCCACATCCTGTCCAGGTGAGCAGGGAAACGTCCTTAGACTCAGCTGACCACAGATGGCTTTTCTCCCCTCCCTTCCCTTCCTCCCCAGCTGCAGGCGTGTCCAAAGCAGTTTATGCAGAACATGGAGCACTGCCCATTTCTTTTTTCTCTTTCCCTTTTTTTGGTGCATGTCAGCACTTAATTTGGTGATGAAAATACCGTCCACCACCCTAGCAGCACTGTGGAGTCATTTCCCCGATTCAGCTCCCCAGCCTCCTGCCTGACGGGACACAGCAGTCCTCAGCCCTTATGTCTGAAATCAGACTGGACGGCCCCTCCCTTCCTACCTCCCCAGCGATAACGCTCAGCGTCAGGGGCTAGTCTTGCTTAGTCAGCACCAAGTGCCAAAGACCTTGGATTTGTTTGAACCACATTCTTGGCACTTCCTGAAGGGAAACTTTATTTTCCTTGTTGACTTAATCAGATCTTTTTTAGAACACCCAGGCTGATGGGTGAGTGTTTGGTTTGGGGGGGTTCTTTCTCACTGGAGCAGGGAAGGGGGAGATGTAACAGGAACCAGGCTTGGAGTGGGGAGATGTCCCTCGCCATGGACATTCATTATACTGATTTCTAGGAAAGGTTTTGTTGTTGTTGTTGTTTTTGGTGTCAAAAAGAGATTTACATATTGGCTCAAAACTTTGTACCTGGAAAGTGAAGACAATTTTTTATTTACTCTGGTTTCTTTATTAGGAGCCTAAAACCTAGAGCAGTGGTTTCACTGGGGAACATTTGTGCCTTTCAGGGGAGCTTGGCAATGTCTGCAGACAGGATTGGGTGTCACAACTGGGATTGGGGCATGGGAACTAGTAGGTGGAGACCAGAGATGCTGTTAAATACCCTACAACACATAGCACGCATCCACCCACCAACAGCAGGGCATCATTCGGCCCGTGGGATGGTGAGGAATCCACTTGCTCCAACTTCAGGCTGCTCAGGTCCTTCCCTGGGTACTTTGTGGAAAAGACCATGATTCCAACAACATGTCCACTTTTCCCAACCTTGTGGGAAGTTTCTTTCAACCCTGTGACTAATTTTTCACTTCTTCAAATTTTTGCTCATTTTCTTTTTACTGATTATAAAATCAACATACGCTCATTACAGACAATAGCAAACTGCAAAAAACACAGAGAACCAGGAAAAAGAGCCTCCTTCTACTCTCCCTGCACACAGAGAGGGCGGCACTGCACTGGCGTCTGGCCCACCTGTCTCTGTCTTCATCAGGTCTCCCGCCTTTCCTCCCCCCACAACGTTGGGCCATAAACCCCTCCCTGTATTACAAAAGTCTGTCGCAAACACCGCACAGCTGCTGGAGAGTCCATCTGCAGAGTGCACATTCCTTTCGGTTGTCTTCAGTAGCCGTGTTTCTTCCTCTTTTGAGTATGAAGAACCTTCAGCGCCCAGTGTATGAGGGGGTGCAGGGGGGAGGGTTGGGTGATACAGCCGGTCACTTCCGTTTTTGGTCAAAAATGAGGCGTTGACTGTAAGGCAGTGACTTGGATCTTTCCCTTAAGGGAGGCTTGCCCACTGGCCCTTGCCCAAGCAGAGTTCCAGAGCCTTCTTAAGTAAAGGCAGTATTGCTGGAATAAACAGTGAGCCTGTGAGGCACCCACTATGAGGGCCAGCAGCTGGCTGAGCACACAGCCAGGCAGCACTTAAGTTCAAGAGCAGGAGCGGTGCCTGGCGTGTCAACATCACAGCCCCATACCTGGTGCTTAGAAGCCTCAAGGAACGTTCATTGAATTACAGGTTTCTTATTAAAAAAAACAAAACAATTATTATTTCAGCTCTGGCCAGTTGGTTGGAGTGTCGTCCCGTAACTGAAAGGTTGTGGGTTCAATCCCCTGTCAGGGAGCCTATGAAAGGCAACCAATCACTGTTTCTCTCCCTTCCTCTCTCTCTTCCTCTCTCTCTAAAAAAGCAATGGAAAAAATGTCCTTGGGTGAGGATAAGAAAAAAAATATTTCATCACATCATTGGTTTTCCCCACTACCCTGCCTTATTTTTCTTTGTAGTGCTTATCACTACCTGATAGTAAATTCCAGATCTACTAGTTTGCTTATTGTGTCTCCCCTGCCCTCCCCTTGGAATTTAAGCTTCATGAGGGCTTTTTGCTCACCTCTGGACTGAGAACAATGACTGCCACGCAGTAGATACTCAGTAAATGTGCTGAGCGAGTGAATTACCCTTTGATTGCTGGAGTCGTTCCCTGTGTAAGCAGTGTGTACAGGTCTGTGGGCTTTGGACATTAACACAGCTGCGTACCTATCCCAGATTAGACAACAGGATGAGCCGATTTTACCCACTGCTCTCAGGGCTGGTGTGGAAAGCAGCTTTCTGGCAAGGGACTATGAGATGGCACCACTGTGGCCAATGTGGTGCCCCTTCTGGCATCGGGAGGTCAGCTCTGCTTGTTCATTTGGCCATTCATTTGTTAATCTGTCCTCTGCCCATCAGGTGTGCACAGGGTGCCTGTGTTTGCCTGGTACTTGAGCCACGGTGTGGGGTGTTGCCCCTTGAGTTGTGCGGTGCACACGCTGTGTAAACTCACACGGCCGTCTGATGTACCTGGTGCTGGGAACAGAGCAGTGGAGGAGACCCAGTCCACCCACAGCTTGATGGGCAACACAAGCACTAAATAATCAAGGACATCGTGGTGGTGGAGGCAGGCGTGGCAGGCTGTGAGAACCCTGAGAAGTGGTCCCCATTCTAGCCTGGGAGGCTCCAGGGTGACACCTGAGCTGAATTACCTTCTCTTCCCCTCTTCTCGGCTCCATGAGTAGCCAGCTCAGAGTAAGGTCTCGTGTCCCCTGAGAGCCACAGGCTGCGAGCTGGAGCTGAGGCCCGCGCCGCTTCCCAGCTGCCCTGCCTGCCCTGCCACACTGTGGTGCTTTGTTTCTTTCCCTCTGCTGCTGAGAAAACAGGTGTAAAGGTTGGTCTGCTCTTTTTTTGTTTAAACTCTTCCAATTTTAGCTTTCAGAGGAAGGGGCTGGTCTCGTGTAATGTGCTTATCAGGGATTCACCGGAACATGTGGGATAGGGAAACTGAGGCACAAATGGGGGCTTAGGGAGGGAGTTTTGCCTCGGTTCTTAACACTTTCTTGGATCTTGTGAATTCCCAGGCAGCGGAGCAGTGGACGAGGAGGAGGAAGGTCAGCAACACGTGGGTTAGACTTGTCCTGTTGCTGCATGCCTACGAGGGGGCCCTTGAACGTCCACCCTTGCTCCCCCTCCATTGTTCAGCCAATAAACATTTGTTGGGCACCTACTGTGTTCCAGGCTTCCTGGTGGGCACTTAGGGTTACAGTTTGAATCTCTAGCTCTCCTGTTCATCAGCTGGGTGACCTTGGCTAAGCTTTGCTGTCTTGTAGGTCAAATGACCACAACTAGCACTCCTTGAAGGAGATCCTGGTTGTGGAATGCCTGGCACACAGTGGATGGACAATGCATGGCAACAGTTTGATTATTACTGACTGATTGTTATGCTGCTCATACCTCCTGGGTGTGGTCAGGACCGTGGCAGACCATAACAGTACAGGTGATGAGCACCTGATGGAGTAACTGCAGGTGGTGGTGGGTGCCCAGAGGAGGGATGTCTTCTAGCCGACTTTCAGCTGGAATTTCAGTCTGCCCTCTCTCCCTCTGGTGATGTAAAGGCTGGAAGTGGCCGAGGATGCAGACCCATCCCTCCTGCCTTCTGTAACCAGCATTGTGTGGCTGAAGGTCCTGACAGACAGCCCCTTTGCAAGCCACAGAGTCTGACTCCAGCCACTTAACAACAAGGGAGTTTGCCAGAAGCTCAGAAACCAAAGGCAAAACTGGACAAAAGGACTCAAGAAACGGGAACTCTGGGAGTGAGACTCCTTTAGGACACATCAGTTGGAGCTATCTTTGATCCTTGTGGGGCCTGTGAGCTGACCTGGGGAAGGGCCCCACCCTTGGCTGGGGGAGCCTGGGGCACCCTGACAGACAGGCCTGCCCAGATCATAGGATGGGGGAGGGCTGAGCCCCTGAAAAGAAGGCAGATGTGTGGTGGGCGACACACCTTCATGTTGCTCTTGGACTCTCAGTCCCTCCCCTTGCAGAGGAGAGTTTTCCTGCTGCTCCCATTGGTGCATCAGCCTGTGAGCTCAGTGGGCTAAGAAGGGGAGGGGACCACAGGAGTTCCCTGTGGGGGCTGCTGTTTAGTCCTGGGGGCTGGTGCTGAGGGAGGAGCAGGAGAAGAGAAGGTTGAGGCTTAACAGAGGGTGGCCCAGGCAGCCAGGTGGGGCAACCAGGCTCCGTGAAGCACCCGTCCGTAAGACAGGTGTCTCTGGGAGTGTTTTCAGGCATCCCCTGCACCAAGCGAGCTGGCCAAGGCCAGGCCGGCTCCAGAGGCTGTGCATGTGCACGAGCACGGGTGGCATGCCGCTGTGTGGAGCTCCTGCCAGTCCTCGCTTTTCTTTTTGTTTGGTTTAGTGTTTTGTTTTGTTTTGTTTTGTTTTTTTAATTAAAAACAGAGATGTTGACATTAAAGGAAGTGTTTAAAGCAGTGACTCTCAATCCTGGCTGTGTGCCAGAACTCTCTGTAGCACACTTACAATGCAGGTAACGAATGGTAAGCACCCTGATGCTGCCTTAGGCTTACCAAGCACCGGGCACAGCTCTATCATCTCCCTGTGTACAAGGGTAGGAGGTGTTCTTACTCCCATTTTGCAGAGGTGGTAGTTGAGGCCGAGAAGTGTGTTACTCTCCCAGTACACGCAGCTAGGAGGTAAGAGAATACCTCACGCCTGACTGTGCTCTAACTCAGCACGGGGTCCCCAAGGTCTTCACAGCCAAGGTTGAAAATCACAGCATGGAACTCCTGTCCTCGCCCCAGGAATGAGCCCTGGCTTTCTGCCTTCATTGTCTTCCTGTGGCTATCACCCCAGACAGCCTGCTGTTTTGGATTCTGCTGTTATGCATGTCACATCAGCATGTTCCCAGGGTCAACCTGGCTGTGTATTTAACCCCTTTGTAACTTCTCTCCTGCATCCCTCCCCTCCTCGTCCGGGGCCGTCCCTTCAGAGCCCTGCGTCATGCTTCTCCCTTATGCTCTTCTCCCAGCACCTGAGTCAGGAGATCAGAGCAGAGTGGGGGTAATCAGTGTCTCACTGAGTAGTTGGGAAGGTTAAAGGAGATAATTTATTTCAGCACAGCACGGCAGCCACCACTCACTTGATAAATGTTAGCAATCACCGTGGAGGTGACCGTGATTGGTGGTGATGGCTGGGTACTTCCTGGGATTGGGTAGATACCCTGCTGGCGTCCATGGTGGCCGTATCAGTTATTAAAATCCCTTCCTGTTAGGAAAGCAGCCACTGCCCCAGGTAGCCCCTGCTCCAGACTTTCTGGACCACCCCATATTATGCAACTGAAAGGTTAACTCCTGGCATGACAGGATACCCCTGTCAAAACTAGTTGTTATTAATTTTGAGTATCAACCCTACTTGGGATCCTTGGGGACCAGAGGGCTGTGCCCGTTCCCACTGCCTGGTTCCTTGCACCCTGGCCTCATTGGCCAAGCTTCATGCAGCAGGGAGACTGTCCACAAACTGGATTGTACCTGTTGCTGCTGGCCCAGGGCCTCTGTTCAGGCCACCACCCTCAGCTAACCGGCCCTCGAGACGGTTGCAAAGCATCATCCCTGCCCCAAGGAACTAGCTAACTAGCCTTTAAGTTAGCTCCTGCACCCAGCTGGGAGCCTGCTTGTGGCCTCAGCAAAGCAGGTCTTGCTTTTTGAACTTCCTGAAGGCCAGGTTGTCTGCCACCTCCCCCCAAAGTGACAGGTTTTCCTTGTCTTTGGTTTTGATATTGGCCTTTGAAACCACAATCCACGCTTTCTCTGTCTTCTGCCAGGATTAGCAGGCATGAGCGGTCCAGGGAAAGAGACGAGGCAAATGGAGAATGGCATGGTGGTGACAGATGCTGCCAGGAAGCAAGTGCAGAGGTAAGGACGGGAAGGGAAGCAGGCGCCACATTTCTGCCCCCCCCCCCCCCCCGATTTCTGCTCTCCCTGTGGGGAGAGAAGAGGAACAGGGTGCCAGTGGCTTCGCTTGACCTGCCAAAAAAGGCCTTCAGCTCTTCAGGGTCAAGGAAAGTGCAGGCTTTCTGCCTCTTCCTCCTCCCCAAATCTTCTGGGAACCTGATTTTCCAGAACACGGAGGGGGAGACTGAAGGGGGAGACTGGCACCATTCCTACCAGGTGGCATGATCCACACGGGCCTTGTGATTTAACCATCGGGCTGGACTTCTGACGCTCAAGTTCCCTACGTGGTGTGGATTTATGCTCAAGTCACTCTGAGGGGCTGGAAGATTGAGGCTTTAAGAACCAGAATTCAGTTGGAAATAGTCACAGTAATAGCAAACACTACATTTTATGCACCATTAGGACCTGGCACAGTGCCAAGCCCTGTGCTGTCCACTGAACCTGGAGGTAGTTGCGGTCATCTTCCCATTTCTCAGATGAGCAAATCAGAGCTCCCCACAGCTTATAAACTAGAGAGAATTTGAGCTGGGATTTGAATCCAAGTCCGGCCTCTGAGCCACTGTTCCTCAGTTCTGCACTTTGTGGCTTTGAAGGAGGTTGCATTTGGTGAGATCATTGGGTATTTGGGGCACCTGCATTCTGTGGACTTTGTTGCTTAACTTCTCTGTGCCTCAGTTTTTTCAGCTGTCAAATAGGGACTGTGGTGTACCTGCCACACAGGGTTGTAGTGGGACTTACATGGTATGGTGCGCGTGAAGCAGCTAGAACAGTGCCTTGTGCCACCAGCACCCAGTAAACAGCATGCAGTTATATTGGGGGAGCTGGGGCTGCCTGGACCTACTTCTTCTGGGGGTGAGGGTATTTCACAGAAATGGGGCTGGGATAGAGATTGGTATGAGCAGCTTTGCCCTTATAACCCTGGCCACCGTACCCTCCCAGACTCAGATTTTTGTCATCCAGGACAGGTGAAAACATTTCCTTCTCTGTCAGTGTGCCTGTTGAGTGAGGCGTATGTGTGTGAAGCACTTAGAGCATCGCCCACAGTCCCGCAGGGGTTGCAGGGGCACTGCCAGGTTCAGGCAGGTGGTCGGCATAATCAGCCACAGTTGCTGCCATCTAAAAATGTGCTGAAGCAACCGAGATGAGGCCGTGCATGCGGGTGGTCCTGGGATACTGGGGCAGGTGATGATGGGGCACACCCTGGGGAGGTCTGTGAGCAGTCTGAAGAAACATGCAGAACCCTGGGGTATTTGTTTTCTGTTGCTGTATAACAGATTACCACACCTTAATGGTTTGTCATCTCATGGTTTCTGTGTCTTGGAGGTCCAGTGTGGCTTAGCTGGCTCCTCTGCACACTGTCTCTCACAGGCTGTAGCCAAGGCCAGGCTGGGGTCTTCCTGAAGGCTCAGCTGGGGATGGGTTCACTTTGAAGTACTCAGACTCGATCCTCATTTCCTAACTGTCCGAAGCCTGGAGGCTGCCCTCAGCTCCCAGCGTCTCTCCAGCCTGGGTGCTTACTTCACCGAGGCAGGCAAACCGAGGAGGCAGGGGAGTCGGTGACCGAGATGGGTCACACTTCCTCACCTCGTTCGTGTGGGTCTGTGTTCTCACTCACACACACATGTGCACGCGCACACACACACACAATGTATGTCATTCCCCAAGATGATAAGTCCCCAGGGAATAGGACTGCCTCAGGCAGGAAAGAGTTCTGGGTCACATGATCTGTGATAATCTGTGATGGTCTGCATAAAGCTGATGACCACTAGTGGGCAAGAAATGCTTTTTCGAATAATGCCCGCACAAAGAAACACTTCTTTCCTGGGGTCCTGGGGCACACACAGCCCTTCCCCTCTTTGGGTTGCATCTGTAAAATCAGAAGATTGAACTGGTTTGGTACTTTGCTGGGACTGCTGTCCCTGCCCAAGGCTCCCACTGGTTGACACCCTTGTGCCTCACTTTCCCCAGACAGCTCAGCAGCTCCTCCTCCTACAGCGGGGATGTCAGCCGGCACCTCAACAGCACTGCCGAGCTGCAGAAAGCCGGGGCCAACGTGGACGACACTTGGAAGATGATGGAAGCAGACAAGGCTCAAACGGGGCAGGTGAGGGCCAGCTCCTAAATGAGGGCGATGGTTGGCGTTTATGGCGTGTCATTGTGTGCTGTGCCCTGTACAGAGGGCTTTGTTTCTACTAGCTCATGTCTTCCTCACAAGGAGCCTATAGAAGTGCTGTTTTAAGTGCTGAGAACTGAGGCCTGAGAGCCTAGGTGTCTTACCCAAGGTTGCAGCTGATGAGTGGCAAAGCCAGGATTTGAACCCTGGCAGTCTGACTTCCAGGGCGGTCATCTGTAATCTCTGTGGTACTCACTGCCACCTCCTTTGAGCAGCTGGGGACCTCTCATTAGCAGCGACCTGGTTGCTTTAAGTCAGGATTTCTTACCATGCGGGGTTTCAGACTGTTACAGACACAGAGCTAAAGAATATGAAATTACGTAGTCAGAAGAAAAATGTTTTTCATTTTTCTTTTAGCCCTTATAATTACATCACTGAGGAAGTTGGTTGCTAGCTTGTCTTTAATTTAATAACTGGCTTAGTCCATTTGGGCTGCTACAGCAAGAATATCATAGACTGGGGGGCTTACAAACAATACACATCTATTGTTCACACTTTTGGAGGCTGGTGAGAACTTCCTTCCTCGTTCAGGGGCAGCCGTCTTCTTCCTGCATCCTCATGTGGCAGAAGGGGCGGGGGCCTTTGGAAGCCTCCTTTTATAAGAGCACTAACCCCATTCACCTTCATGAAACCAGTCACCTCCCAAAGGCCCCAACTCCTAATGCTGTCACATTGGGGGCCAGGATTCTAACACATGGATTGTAGGGGGACACAGACATTCAAGTCTCTGCCACTGACAATTGCTAACCTTCCTTTGTAACAAGCTGAGTGGGGTTAAATCTCTTATTGTCTTGTGTTTTGTTTTTACCATCATCTATATTGGCCAAGTGTCAGTAGTTTTCCACTTGTGGCAATGATCCAAAGTTTATTTTTAAAAATAAATGTGTTTTTTGTTTGTTTGTTTAAGAACAGGGAACAGCGTTTTTAAAATAAATAAAAATAGTACGTAAAGAAAGACAAGCAACTCATGAAAGGTGGCATGGCAACATGTGAGGGTGGGACACTCTTCTCAGACCCGCCTGGATGAATCCAGAGTCTCCTGAGACCCTCAGTCCCCAGCTTGTCCCCTTATCTTGCCATCACACCTGTGGCTGGGGGCACAGGTGGCTGTAGTGCATCCTTCCCCTTTGCTCTCACTGACCCTCCAGGGAGCCAGAGAAATGACCCTGAACCAAGGCCCTGAGAAGGAAGGGCCAGAGATGCCAGGCCTGTTGAATCCCACTCTCCAGGGGAAATGTGTCCTAGAATTACCTGCATTTTTTATACAAAGAAAATGGAGATGGGGTGGGGAATGTAAATTGCCAAAGTTGGACCAAGAGTGGAGCAGGGTCCAGCCCATCTGGCCACCTCTGCCTCCCACACCACCTTGTCCCACTGCTCATGAAGAAGGAGTCCCTGAGTCCCTCGGAGTCATTCAGACATGGCAAGCAGTTCAGCTGCATGAGGAGCCAAGTGGTCCTCCCAAAAGTGTTCTTTATTCTGGCACCCCCTTCCCATAATTTGAGTTTGAAGAACGGAGACTTGAAAGAGAAAAACAGGAAGCACTCAGTTATACATTAGATCTATGATCTTTCACTGTTACCTTTCAATCAGATGGTAATCCAGGTATGACTTTTATGACACAGAATTCAGCCTGGAAAGTTTGACATGACGGTGAGCACACACATGAGGAAAGATACCTGGAGTTTGTAGAAACCAAGCCCAGCAGGGGCAGAGACCTTGGCTTTGTCTGCTGCTGACTTTCTTTGTCAAACAATGAAGGGGCGGGTGTCATAGATATGAGCGCAGGTGGAGGGACTGAACAGGTGCTGGCCTCAAGGGTGTGTGGTGCATTGTGTAAAAAAGGCTTTCTTTCCCATGGCCTCCAGGTCAAGCTGTCCGTGTACTGGGAATACATGAAGGCCATTGGACTTTTCATCTCCTTTCTCAGCATCTTCCTTTTCTTGTGTAACCACGTGGCCGCCCTCGCCTCCAACTATTGGCTCAGTCTGTGGACCGATGACCCCATCGTCAATGGGACCCAGGAGCACACTAAAGTCCGGCTGAGCGTCTATGGAGCCCTGGGCATCTCACAAGGTGGGAGCCTCCCCTTGGTACCCTCCCCTGCCCCATCTGATTTTGGCACTTGGAACCACTTCTGTGTCTTGTTAGAAAATTGGTCCCCCCCCACTTGTCAGGGTTTTATAGATCCCCAACCAAGCAAAACCCAGGCAAATGGTACCTGACACATAGTAGACACTCAAATATTTGTGGAATGAATGTTTTTTTTTAAATGCCTTGTTTCATGTGGCCCTAGGAGGTAGAGGGGAGCTCCACTGTGCCCATTTTATAGATGAGGAAGTTGAGGACGAGAGGCCACATGGAGCATTGGTGCTTCTGCACAGTCTCATTCGTGGGCTTTCCCCTGCTGTCTGGGAATGAAAATTCCTAACGTGTGTGTAGTGTTGCTCCGCAGGTGACATTTGGCAATGTCTGCAGATGCTTATGGTTGTCACAACTTCTGAGTGTGTGTGTGTGTGGGGGGGGGTGCTCCTGGTGTCTAGAGACCAGAGGAGTTGCTAAGCACTCTGCAGAGTACTGCACAGATCCCACAGCAGAGGACTCCCTAGCCCCAAATGTCAGCAGTGAGAGATGGAGAAATGCTGCCGTTTGCCCTTTCTTGTGGTCCCACGAGAGTCCCCAGGCACAACAGCATTAATACCAACGGCTGGTGGTTACTGAGCATTTGCTTGGTGCCTGGTTTTGTCCTAAACACTTTCATGCATTTTAACTTGTTTTAGTGACCCTTGCAGCAACCCCTTGAGGTAGGAGCAAATATTTTCCCCATTTTAGAGATGTAGAAACTCTTGCCCAGCGAGGTTAAGTAAGTTGCCCCCAGTCACACGCTGGTGTGCGGCAGAGCTGGCCGTGAGTGCGGCAGTCTGGCTTGTAGCCCACGCTCGTAAGCACCATGCCGCCCCGTACGGCAGCTGTGTGTTCATGTGCCCATTAAAGCCATGTGTCGGTGTGTGCACATGTGCATTCAGTGTCTGGTGCATGGTGTATACAGTAAACGTGTGCATATTTGACACTTTTGAGCATGTTCTGTGCACCAGGCACACTGCTGGGAAGACCCCTTACATTCAATATATAAGTATCATTCCCATGTTACAGATGGGGACACTGAGGCGCAGAGAGAGGTTAAGTGACTTGTGGAGGGTCCCACACCAGGTAGGTGACAGATGAGAGTTGACAGTGTTGGCTCTAGAGCCTGTCACTTTAGCCCCGCCTCCTGGGTTTCTTCCTGATTCAGGAGGCGAGGACACAGGCCTCTCTATCCCTGTGAGATCACCTCTCTGCAAAGAATGGGTGCCATTCTGTGGGTTGTTTGGAGGAGCCACAAATGCCTCCTGAACTCTAGGAGCTGGCTTTGGAAAAAACCCGGAAGAGCAGACATGGATGTCTTAAATTTCTCAGTCCCTATAACACCCTCATAGGGCAAATGGTTGTGGACTCCAAATTATAATTGATGGCAGGTGGGGCACAGAGAAGGTGTGATGTTTACCTGGGCTCACACAGCGTCAGTGTGTGTTCTAGGGCTGTGCTGTCTTGTAATGGTGGTCACTGGCCATAGGTGGCTTTTGAGTTTCCCTTCATTTAAATTAAAGTAAAAATTCAGTTCTGTTGCAGTAGCCACATTTCATGCGCTCAGCAGCCACATGTGGTTCATGGCTCCTGCGTTGGACAGTGCAGATAGACACCGTGTCCATCACAGAAGGCTCTGTCGGACTGGGCTGCTCTAGACTAGCAGACCCACCAATGGAGAGCGGGAACCTGGAGCAGGCTGCCTGGAATGGAACCCCATCTCTGCTGCTGATTGACTGAGAATATTGAGGGTGGCAGAATTCACCTGAGCTTCAGTGTCCTCATCTGTGAAGTGTGTAGTAATCTAATTTCTACAGAGTTGTCATAAGGCTTAGATATATGTAAAACTCCAGTGCAGTGCTTAGTGTATAGTAAGTGCTCAATAAATAATTGCCACTACTATTATTGTTAATATGAGCTGGGGGCCCAGCCCTGCTTCATCCATACGGTGGCAGGGCCACTCATCCCAGCCCCCAGCTCAGCCCCTCTTCCAGTGTGGAGTTTGACACCAGCGTGTTTGTAGGTATCGGGGTGTTTGGCTACTCCATGGCCTTGTCCATCGGGGGCATTTTCGCCTCCCGCCGCCTGCACCTGGACCTGCTGCACAATGTCCTGCG
Organism: Anoura caudifer; assembly: GCA_004027475.1. NCBI lineage: Eukaryota > Metazoa > Chordata > Mammalia > Chiroptera > Phyllostomidae > Anoura > Anoura caudifer. The sequence continues at coordinate 94,004 of PVKU01006455.1, forward strand.
GTCACCCATGAGCTTCTTCGAGCGGACACCCAGCGGGAACCTGGTGAACCGCTTCTCCAAGGAGATGGACACAGTGGACTCCATGATCCCGCAGGTCATCAAGATGTTCATGGGCTCCATGTTCAATGTCATTGGCGCCTGCATCATCATCCTGCTGGCTACTCCCATCGCCGCTGTCATCATTCCGCCCCTGGGCCTCATCTACTTCTTCGTCCAGGTAAGAGGTGGGCTCCTGGCATCCAGGAGAAGCCCTCCTGCGCCTTGTGTTCCCACGTGGGCCCAGGGCTCACTTCATGGTGCCGTTTCCCCACTATGGAGCTGGTGAGGGTTTGCTGGCCCACCACTGGATTTGTTGTCAGTTTTGATACCTTAGTTGATTGTTTTGAGCTTGCCATAACCAAAATGTACTTTTTGCTAACAAGTTTTGTTTTTGTAGCTGTGACTTACAAAAGAAAAAAGCTATAGCTATAAAGATACTTTTATTATTGAAATTTCCTTCAGAATTTTATGAAATTCTCTAGTTCCTAAGCTCCCTGCAGGTAACTGAGCCTCGAATAAGAGCAGCTTAAACAAGATAGTTTATTTTTCTCTCTTATAATAGAAATATTGAGGTAGGCCACTCAGGGCTGGTAGGGCAGTTCCGTGAGTTTGTTAATACCGCAGATTGCTTTACATCGTGTTTCAGAAAACAAGACTGAGGAGGGGGAACAGGGCAGGGAGCGCATGATAGCTGAGTCAGCATCCCTGTGATTCCTTAGGCAGTTGCAGCACAGATAGTATTTCTAGTTGACAGACGAGCTTGTTGAGGCCCTAACAGCGGAGCTGGCAGTATGAGCTCACTTCGCTCCGATTCCAGAGCTTGTGCTGGTAACCACCAGGCTGCCGGTCCCTTCTTTCCCCTAAAGTGTGAGCAGCAGCATGGCTGCTGGTGGAGGTGGTGGTTTAGATGGAGCATAACCACCGCAGCACAAAATAAGGGTGAGAAATTGTGAGGTGCTCCATGCCTCAGCTCACCTAGGGCCTGCTCATATAGGGTCCTCCCAGAGGCCTTGGTGCAGTCAGCCAGCCCCCGGGCCCCACTGCACTGTGCCCAGTGACTGATGAGCACGAACAAGGGCGAATCAGGCAGAACAGGCGCAGTTCCCCAACCTGCACTGTATTCGCTTCAGCTTGGTGCCGACGTTGGAAAATCATCTGGCTACATTTACCAAAAATGTCACCCATGGTCATACCCTGGCTGGAAATCTTCCTGAAAGACCCAGTTCAAAAGAACAAAATAGACCAAATTCAACAGTTGAAAGCAGCTCAAATATCTCCAGTAAGCAGGACTGTGAGCAAACCATGGAGTGATTCCATGACACAATCATATGTACCTTTAATGGGGATCAGAAGGAAGACGCTGTTACAACACCACCAGCTTTATTTCTAAACCACAAAGGAAATGAATTTAGCTAAGGATCATGTTGTATGTTCACTGTCGTTTTAACTAAGATGAAGTGCATAATGCGCGTGGGCAGGACTGAGAAAGGAGGCCAAAAATGAAACATTGCCTAAGGGTTGGAATTATGACAGAGGTTGTTTTTCTTCATGGCTTTTAGCTAAATATATACTTACCCTATAACTCAGCACTCTCACTCCTTAATTTATATGCAAAAGAAATGAGAGAATGTATCTTACAAAAAAAAAAAAAAAAAAAAGAATGGTCTTAGCTCTTGACTCATAAAAACCCCAAACTAGAAACAACTGAAATGCCCCTTACGAAAGAAAGAATGAGTAAGTACGGTGTGGTCTGTTTATACAATGGAAGTGACTCAGCAATGAGAAGAAAGGAACTCCTGCTGCGCACAGCATGGGTGAGTCTTGCAGAGACTCACTGTAGCGATTGAAAGAAGCCAGACTCATGGTTCAGAGAAGTCAGAATGCTGGCTACAGGGGGCTGTGAGAGGACTTCCGAGGTGCTGAGCTGTTCTGAATTTTGATCAGGTCGTGGGTGTGCCAGTATGAATAAATGATGTGTTACATTTCAGTGAAAAAGTGGCTTTCAGATGGATGTACAAGGTGGGACCCAGAAAAACCTGGAATTTATTTATTAAAAAATTGAGTATTTATTCTTACATTTTTAAACTTCAGTCACCTTCAAAGTACTCTCCATTTGATGCAGTACACCAACGTCTGTTGAGACGTTTTTCCACTGCTCAGAACAGTTTTTGAATTTGCCAATTTTGATGCCTTTTAGTGCTTCTGCCATTTTTTAGTTTCACCACTTTCATATCTGCAAAATGTTTTTCTTTGAGAACTTTTTTTTCATCCAGGGAAACAAACAAACAAAAACATGGGGGTGAGATTGGGTGAATTGGGAGGGTGAGGCACAGAGGTGTTGCCATTTTTGATCAAGAACTGCTGAACGCTCAGCGGGGGGTGGGCAGGCCTGCTTGTAAGTCACCCATCATGGAAGGAGCAAATGTGTTGAATCTTCCAAAAAATTTCACTGGAGCTGAATGCAGCCCCTCACACCACCAGCTGGGACACTGATATGGAGGGGCTCACCGAGTGGGGGAAGCCTGTACCACAAGGGGCCTGCCCTCCGGAAGATAATTCCAGGGTTTTTTTTATTTTGGTTTTGGTTCCTCCCTCCCCTCATATGTATGGGTGTGTGTGTGTGTATGCATGCATTCTCATTTGGGGAAAGATCTAAAAGGCTATACACTGAAATTTGAATCATGCTTATTTGTCTCAGGGTATGTACTTAATATAGTATTTATTTACTCTATATCTCCTACCCTCAACATTTTAAAAATGGATATTTTTTACTGTTACAATTTAAAAACAAGTCATTTTTATAAAATGGTAATGTGCGAGGTAAGGTGATGTGGAATTCTGAGGGTCTTCTGTGTCGCTGGAGGGAGGCGTTTGTGCCTTATGGAATGGTCTGGCCTCCACAGACACCACTTGCTGTATGTCTCAGCATCACAACCTTTGGCTTGCTGCTGGCACGGGCAGGTGCCTGTGGAGCAGCCATTGTCATTCATGAGCACCAGGCACTGTCTTGGTCTCTGAAGAGTAAGGCAAGCCCAGAGTATGGATTGTATCTCTGGAATAGAGGTTCAGATGGAAGCTGCTAATTTGCTTTATCACATTATTCCTTAACAAAGATTTGTCTCAGCCCTGACTGGTGTGGTTCAGTGGGTTGGGTGTCGTCCTGCAAGGCAAAGGGTTGTGGTTTGATTCCCAGTCAGGGCACATGCCTGGGTTGTGAGTTTGGTCCCCATCAGGGCGCGTGTGGGAGGGACCCAGTCAGTGTTTTTACTTCACATTGATGTCCCTCTCCCTCTGTTTCTCCCTCCCTTCCCTCTCTAAAAATAAGTAAATCTTTTAAAAAACATTTTCTCTCAGGTTAGATTTTTATAGTGAATAAAATTCTGAAGATTTGACAGGTAGAGTCAGTTGAGCAGGTGAAACACTGTAGAACAGTTTCCGTCCAGGATGTTTAGAAAGGAAGCCAGTGCGAGGAGGTGACCACAGCACGTGAGTGTTAGCGTTATTATTGTCATCATTGCCGTCGTCGTTGGTTCTGTGCCTGCAGTCACCAGGTGAGCGGAGATACCTGTTAAGGGCAGCCCAGCTCCAGCATTTTGCCTCCTGGAATCATCGTTCACATCTGGACTTCCTCCAGCCCTGGGAGGCTAGGATGAGGGCAGCTCTGCTAACTCCCCTGTCCTTTCTGTTCTCCCAGAGGTTCTACGTGGCCTCCTCGCGGCAGCTGAAGCGCTTGGAATCAGTCAGCCGCTCCCCGGTTTACTCCCACTTCAACGAGACCTTGCTGGGGGTCAGTGTCATCCGGGCCTTTGCGGAACAGGAGCGCTTCATCCACCAGAGTGACCTGAAAGTGGACGAGAACCAGAAGGCCTATTACCCCAGCATTGTGGCCAACAGGTGGGCGTACTGAGAAGCCACCGTAGTTCGTGGAGGAGGGTGTGAAGCCAGACTCAGACCCTCGCAGAGAGAATGGTTTGACTTGGCAGGGACAGACTGACCACTGAAAGCACACAAGGGCACTACAATCATCTAGCACTCCAGGGGCAGTGCAGTGCAAGGACAGAGAGTTCTTCTGGAGCCAGAAAGTACTGCAGAGCCTGCCCTTTCACTGTCATCCTGGAAATACAAGATCATCAGTGATGGGCAGATTCAGCTGTTGAGTATTTTCCTACCATAGTTTCCAGCTGAAGGGTGATCACCCCTGAACTGCACCCCTCAATGTATATCGGAAGGAAATTAATATTAGGTTGAACCATGTGAAATTGCCATTTGGGGCATCAAGAATGATTGAATAGCATTAATCAAAAAAAAGGAAAAGAGGTTTGTTAATTATTGACTGAATTTAGAAAAGTGTCTCATTTATCTCTAAAATATTCCCCTCACTTGCTTGCATCCTGATAGAGTTTTTAAGATGTGGGGCAGAAAATGCTGGGGAAAAGGTAGCCACTCATACAGAAAAAAACCTATAGCGCAAGACTGGGTGGGAGACCATGAGTTACTGGAGACCTTGCCTCCCTTGCAGAATTTTAGGGAGTTGGTCAGAATGTGGGTCTGTCTGTGCAAGTCGCTCACCCTATGAAGATCAGTCACATGAATCTTAAAGGGCTGGAGTAGAAAAAGGTTAAACCATCTCCCTAGAATGCTTTCCATTTTGAAACATTAAAATAATATTCCTAATGCTGTACAATACCTTGTAGAAGTTATCTTTAAACCGTTAAAATACCTGTTCATATTTTAAAAGGTAAAATAATACAGTTTAATGTTTCTGAGATAGGGATGATCTGGGTCTGGGAACACTTACATTGAAAATTGTTTGTTTGTTTGTTTGTTTGTTTGTTTGTTTGTTTTTCCTCACTGCTGTCCTTCCCCACCAAGAGAAGTTATTTTAAATCAGTGGTGCCTCTTACAGTTGACAGCTTCTTAGTATTTATTAATTGTTCAGGACATCTTTTTACAAAAATGCACACATGGCTGTATTTTAAAGGTTCCCATGAGAAAAAGCTGGTTTTAAGAAAATTGAGCTTCGGTTTTCTGGGGTTAGATTGCTCTAATCCCTGGGGTTGCCAGATGAATGAGGAATTCCTGAAATCATGTCCCTATGGCCCTCCTTCCTTCTGTGGCCTAGGAGCGGGGCAGAGAAGGTCTCTCTCAGAACTATCAGGGATTATTTCAGTTAGCCAAGTGCTTCCTCCCTACCCCTACCCCCTGGAACTGGAACCACATCTCTGAAAAGCTGACTCTGGTGTGTGTGCACCTGTCCCCCTCTCTGCCTGTGTGTCTCATGCAGGTGGCTGGCTGTGCGACTGGAGTGTGTGGGCAACTGCATTGTCCTGTTTGCTACCCTGTTTGCGGTGATCTCCCGGCACAGCCTCAGCGCCGGCTTGGTGGGCCTCTCAGTGTCTTACTCGTTGCAGGTAAGACAGGAGGCTCTTGCTGGATTTTCCATTTCTTTTCATGGGAAAGCCAGTTGTCCTTGGTTTGGGTCCCTGTGGGAGTGTGGGAGAGGAAGAGGCTGAGTGGAGTTTGAGTAGCAGGTGTAGATCCCAGTGACTGACTGGGGCAGGAGAGAAATTAGACACTTGGCCTAGATGCCTCCAGCTACAAGGAAAATGTTCTTAATACTATAAATATCCCTCAAAGCGCTGCTTTAGCTACATCTCCCAAATTTTGGAACATTGTATTTTCCTGTTATTTTCTAGTTCAAAATACTTTCTCATTTCCTTCCTGACTACCAGTGTGGCCCATGGGTGATTTTGAAATGTGCTTAAGAGATGCTGTGCAGCAAGTCTGCGGAAGGTTCTTTGTGGGGTTGCTGATTACTATACCTTCCTTATCTGGAATATTTCACAACTTACAATTCATTAAAATAAAGCAACTCAAGCTCCTAGAACAGCAGTCCCCAACCTTTTGGCACCAGGGACCAATTTTATGGAAGACAATTTTTCTATGGACGGGGGGGACAGAGGGGATGGTTTTGGGATGATTCATGTGCATTGCATTTATTGTGCACTTATTTCTGTTACTATTACATTGTAATATGTAATGAAATAATTATGCCACTTACCACATGCTAGTGTTAGCATGTGAACTTACCAAAACTGTGACTGAGACAAGTGCACAGTGCAGGCAAGAGGTGCAGGCAGAAGTGGTAAATAAAATAATGGGCAAGCCACTCATGGGCTAAAGTAATTGTCATATTCTGACTTATGGCCTGCCACCAGATGCAGCTTAATTGTCACTTGCCTCTCACTGATAGGGTTATGATATGAGTCTGCAAGCAGTTGATTTATTATGGTCTCTGTGCAGTCACACCTCTCTGCTAATGATAATGTGTATTTGCAGCTGTTTCCCAGCAGTAGCTTCACGGCCTCAGCTCCATCAGGCAGTAGCTTCTCATAAGGAGCACGCAGCCTAGATCCCTTATATGCATAGTTCACAGTAGGGTTTGTGCTCCTATGAGAATCTAATGCTGCCCCTGATCTAACAGGAGGCAGAGCTCAGGTGGTAACGCGAGTGATAGGGAGCAGCTGTACAGACAGATGAAGCTTCGCTTGCTCAACTGCCACTCACCTCCTGGTGTGAGGCCCAGTTCCTAACAGGCCACAGACCACTACTGGTCCATGGCCCAGGGGGTGGGTATACCTGCTCTAGAAGCTCCATGTGACTCTTCCACTCGCAGGTCACTGCCTACTTGAACTGGCTTGTTCGGATGTCATCGGAAATGGAGACCAACATTGTGGCTGTGGAGAGACTCAAGGAGTATTCAGAAACTGAAAAGGAGGTAGAGCAAGCCCCTTGCCCTTACCTTTTGACCTTGATCTTCAGTGTGGCTTTACCGAAAAGAACTCTCTGAGCCAAACCATGCATGCCTGCAACAGGCAACCTCTGTCTGACAAACTTAATATTCCTTGTTACATATTTTTATGGGAGACTTGCTATGGGAAATGAGACTAGTTTATTCTTTTAATAAGTTTTGAAGTTAAGGACAAATAAGGTGATTAAAAGTATTCAAAGTCAATAACTAATATCAGTACATGGATATTGTAAAAATCATGATACTGGTAAGGAATTGACCCAAGTTTGGGAAACCCTGTGGTTACTGTTTATAGATGGAGAAGAGGTAGCCTAGGGATAGACGGTGGCTGATTCAAGGTTATGAGCAGTCGGTAGGACCCAAGTGTCCAGACTTCAGTGCCATGTTGCCTCTAATAGCTGCCTTTTTCTGTCTCCACACCACCCCCATCTCCATGGCCACCAATAATAATAATAGGGACACATCCTGTGCCCTTATGGAGGTGTCAAGCCCTGTCCTAAACATTTCACATAATCTATGTGTTCTCTGTACAGTCTTATAACTCACATTCTATTATTATTCCCACTGTACAGGGGAGGAAACTGAGAGACAGAGAGATTTAGTTGCTAATACTTGTCTAGGATCACACTGGGGGGGTGGTAAATGTAAGACCCAGGCTTTAGGTCCGTGCCACGGTGCCGCACTGCCTCCCAAGAGAATGCCCCTTGGGAATGAGACCAAGGATGCTCCAGTCAAACTCCATCTTAAAAGATTTGCAAAGGTGACCTATGGCCCCAGTCCTTTAATGCTCTGAAATTGTGAACCAGGTCCTATTTCATCAGAGGGCATCAGCAAGAATGGTGTGAGCGACCCCTGTGGAAATAAGAGTGTATTACACCAAGGAGTTTCCCACCCTACACTGAATTTATTTTTTTAATAATAGCTTTAAGATACAATTCACATGCCAAACAGGTCATCCACTTAAACTGTGAAATTCAATTTATTTTACAAAAATATTTTACTTTTTATTTATTTTATTTAGTGCTACATTTTTTAGAATAAGTATATCTGAAAAATACAAGAGGAAATAAAGATCACCCAGAATCTTACCACTATTGAGATATATGCTTATTTATTGTTTAAATATTATATATTATGTATAATAGATATTTGTAGTGGGAAAGTCCCATCTACTTCTCTCCAATCCCTCCTGTGTTTTTACAGCATGTCCAAAGGGACATGCTGTAATTTACATACATAAATTATAATGTACATGTGTATAAATTATAACTTAACATATGTATTTACATATACATATGTATGTATAATTTATATACATAAATTACAAAAGGGAAATATGCCTATTGTAAAAAAGTTAATATAAGAATATTCCAGGGGAGAAGGGATGAAGTTCTCCTTTGTTCTCTCCATCCCTTTCTTCCCCTGTGATGGCCCCAAGGCTGGCCTGGAGCGTGTCCACCTATAAATCACAGGAAACGCTGAACTGGACTGAGAAAGGTTTCAGAAATTGGGGCTGTGTGACCCTGGGGCAAGTTATTACCCTATATTCTGTGTCTCCGTTTCCTCATATGTACATGGGTTATGAAAGGACTTACAGGGTGCTAGTGAGGATTAAATGAGGTAGTATTATAGAGTGATGTTTAGGTGTCGGCTGCCACTTTCATTGTTGCACTCCAGACCTAGAAGGCAGTCAGTCAACCTCATGTCTGTTCAGAGAAGGCTGCTTTGACTCAGTCCATAAATATTTATTGATCACCTACTATATGCTCTGGGCCCTGGGATGTAACCATGAACAAACAATAAAAGAATCTGTCCTCACAGAGTAGATATTCTGGTGGGCATGGGTGACAGACTACACAGAGGCACACTTACAACAGCAAGGGCCCTGAAGGAGAAGGAAGCAGGGGAGAGGAGAGATGGGTGGTCTGGAGAGTGGAGCAGGGGAGAAGAAAGATGGGTGCAGGGCTAGGAGGGTGGTCCGAATTGACCTCAGATCTGCAGGATGTGGGGGAGCAGGCTTGGGAAAGAGCATTCCAGGCAGAGGAAGCTGCAAGTACAAAGGCCTGGAGGAATCACCCTGAAGTCATTGTGGGGAGCAGAGTGAACAAGAGGGAGGTAAGGTCAGAGGGGTCATGGAGTCCAGCTCATATAGAGCCTTGGGGCCCCTGAAATGGACCTCAGATTCCTTATTTAGCCCCCTCTCCTGCCCTCCATTGCAGGCTCCCTGGAGGATCGAGGAGATGGCTCCGTCGAGCACCTGGCCTGAGGTAGGAAGAGTGGAATTCCGGGACTACAGCCTGCGTTACCGAGAGGACCTGGACATGGTTCTCAAGCACATCAACATCACCATTGATGGAGGGGAAAAGGTGGGTGTGCATTGTTCTCCTACCCATTCACCGTTGGGCGCAGGTTATGACCAGCAGATGAAACCAGCTGTCATTCCCCCAGTCCATCAGAGCCATACCATGTGGTTCAGTGGCCTTCTTTTGGAGGGGATTGTGGAAGTAAAGGCCCCTCGGACAGTGTCTGACAGGGTTGTATACTGGTAGCCTGAGAGCCAAATATGGCCCACAGATAGGTTTTGAAAAAAATCTGAATAAGTTGCAAATATTGAAGAATCTTGAACTTTTCTCAATAAAAAAATCTATTTTCTGCTTTTCTTGAAAGATCACGTCTACCAACACTGGGCTCATACTCCCCACCTGGCTCTTTTTTTTTTTTTTT